>ML104055.1:12562-24287 GCA_003697995.1 Taxidea taxus jeffersonii | reverse complement strand
AGGACAAAGAGAGTGACAAGCAGATGCTGGCATGGCTGGGCTTCCTGGAATGGGGGAGAGATCAGGGCTCGGGCAGCTGCCAGGCCCTGCCAGGCAGAGACAAATTCATCAAAGGGCCAGAGGCTGGGCCATTCCTCAGAGCCTGGTTTAAAGGCAGCTGCCATCCCTCCAGGTGCACAAACCAATCGATCCATAATCCAGGGGGTAATTAACAGATTTTTAGATGAATTCCATTGGGTGTCTGTACAAGGAGGCCCACAGACTTGGCCCACCCACAGGCATACGCCAGCTCCCAGAGCCTACGATGAGGCGGGAGAGCTCTGCAGGGCAGGACCAAGGGTCTGGTCAGGGCCCCCCGTCTGCCTCTTCCAAGATGTGTGAGCAGGGGCAAATCCCCTAACCACCCGCACCTCAGTCGCCCCAAATGGAAAATAAGCATCGCAAGACCTGTTTCATGGGATACCGTGAGAACTAAGATAAGGTATGCAAGAGATTCCCTTTGCATGGCGTCTGGCACACAGGAACCCCTGGAGAAATGATGACTTGTTCGCGGTTTTCCTAAGTCTGATCACTGCCAGGCTCTTTGGGCAACAAAAATTGTAGAAGTCCTCCTAAATCTGGAGGCTAGCTGCCATCCACAAGTGAGCAGGCTATGGCCATGGAAGCTACCCTCCCCGAAGTGGGCCAAGCACGGGTCTGGTCTGCAGCTTGGTTCGGAATGGCCAGGAGAAGCCATGGGGCTCTGCCCACCGCCCCTCAGACTCAGCAAACCAGCGATCAGAAGCCTTCCAGCTGCGGGCACCTGTGGCTCACTGAGAACTTTCTGGTCTCTGGAGCCCATGCAGCCCATGTACATAGGCAGACCCAGCGCCACAATGTGCAGTCAGTGGCCGTGGGGATACCCTGCCCATTGCTCTGCTCTCTCTCTCGCAGACGCAGTGGACTGGGGGCTCTGGGCGTCCTCGGCGATAACCTATAACTAACGTGCGTTATTGTCTGCTTTCTCATTGCTATCTTGTTTCTCAGGCAAATGACTGTTTCCTGGGATCGGCTCCCAGGTACCCACCCACACTTAGATCTTTATGCCCGCTCTGCTTCTGGGGGAGCAAGCCTAGCACAAGTTGTGGACCAGACCCTGCAGTGATGGGGGTCTGTGTTCATCCCCCAGCAGAGGGGAGGAGGAAGGAAGGAAGAAGGAAGCTAGGGAGGATGTGGGCAGAGGTTTCTTAGGGATAGGAGGAGGAAACAGAGGAGAGGGTGAACCCACCCATAACTTAGGACCAAAACTGAGCCCTGGGAGAAAAGAGTATCCTCCACCAAGTCAAAGTGACCAGAGTGTTCACGGACTTCCCCAGTTCAGGCTACAGCACAGCGGGCCATGTTGCCAGAGGGATCCATCAGGCCAACTCCTAAATTTCCAGGCATCCTAGGACAATGAGTGGGAAGACATGCAGAAAGCCCATCCTGCACCAGGCTCTGACATCATTCCCTTGGACCACACAGATGTGCATTCAGAACTTAAGAATTTCCCTGCCCCCAGCCCTGGGGTCGCCTCCCAACCAAGCACAGAATTACAGAATTTCTGTGATGGGAAGCCATGGTGGGAGATTCCCCCCAATCCCATCCACTACCATATCCCCCTCCATCATTTTTGCTGCGCCCTCAAGGCGAGCATGAACCACGGGTGCACACACACATGCTTACATGTACATGCAAATGCAGGTACACATTCTCCCTCCCTCCCTCCCCTTCTCTCTGGGCTGCCCTGCACTCCTGGTCCATTCCCCCAGTGCTATTTGCCTTGTATATTCCATTCACACACTAGCCCTACAAAGATTAAGAGGATTAGCTCATATCGAGAGCTTTGTATCTCCAAAGCTCTTACCAACACTAGCTAATTAAACAGACACAGTCCCCTTTCCCTTGGCTGTCGTGTGTGGAAAGCCTAAGACATGAATTAACGAGACCCAGGTTCTAGCCCCAGATCAAGAGATGCATCTCATTCTACAAAATACAGAGAATACAGGCGTCCCTCAGACTTACTGCAGGTGCGGTTCCAACCCCCCACAGTAAAACGACTATCGCAAAAAAGCAAGCCAAGTGAACTTTTTGGTTTCCCAGCCCACATGAAAGTCATGTTTACACTATGCTGTAGTCTGTTAAGTGCACAAGAGCATTATGTCTAAAAGATAGTGTCCAGGGGCACCTGGGTGGCTCAGTTGGTTAAGGGACCGCCTTTGGCTCAGGTCACGATCCCAGGGTCCCAGGATCAAGTCCTGCATTGGGCTCCTCGCTCAGCAGGGAGTCTCCTTCTTCCTCTGATCCTCTCCCCTCTCATGCTCTTTTTCTTTCTCTTTCAAATAATAAAATAAAATCTTTAAAAATAATAATACATAATAAAATACAGTGTCCGTGCCTAAATTAGAAAATACTTTATTGCTAAAACCATGCTAACCATAATCTGAACTTTCAGGGAATTGTGATCACTGATCACAGATCACCATAAATTAAGTATAATAATAATAAAAAATACGAAATATTGTCAGAATTACCAAAATGAGACGCAGAGACACAGCGTGAGCAAATACTGTTGGAGAAAAGGCACCACAAGACCTCGTCCATGCAGGGTGGCTGCAAACCTTCCATTTGTAAAATTTAAAAAATTAAAAAAAAAAAAAACAACCAGTGTCTGCAAAGTGCAATGAAGCAAATCACAGTAAAACAAGGCCACACAAGAGAAGAAGAAACACAGGGAGTAAGGGACTGACCGGAGGCTAAGTAGCTGGGAAGTGGTTGGGCTTGGCTGCAAACTTAAGTCTCCCCAACCTCCAGAGCCCGCTCCTAACCTCGATCGACTGCATAAAGATAATAGTTACCACTCCCCGGATTTCAGACTCTGAGATGACCTGGCAGAGACCAGCCCTTCTGGCCTCAAATGACTGCCCCCCCCCCCCCCCCCTGCTCACACACAGAGTTCTACTTCCTACATGCGGGACTGTTTTGAACTGTCTTTTCAGGCACAGACCCTCTGGCTCGCATCATGGGATCGCGGCCCCTATCCCCTCCCCAGACTCTAAGTTGTCAATGGTCATTTCCCTTTCCCCACGCCCACCAGGGCCCCTAGCTCAGGACTCCACGCACGGTGGCAGCTCAGAGCTGTGGTGTGGTCTCTGCCTGACCTGGAGGGAGCAGAGATCCCCTCTCTCTTCACAGATGTCACAGGGGAAGCCCCAGAGCTGGTTACCCTCCACCATGAGGCAGCTCAATTAACCAAGTCATTAGTGAGGGATGCATTTGCAGCTTCTATTGTCAAGTCTAATAATTCCCTTTAACTGAGATCTTTTGCCTTCATTAATGGAATCAGGGCCTGTCAGGAAATGATCAAAAAAACTCTTAGGATTTCCACCCATCATGTTGAATCCCACGTGCCGTAAATTTCATCACTGGGAGTCAGGCTCAGTCAATTCTTTCAAATGCTGTCACCCCTTAACAAGGCTAATGAGATTTTTTTTTTTCTTCAAAAGTCTTAATAGGACAGAGAATTTGAAGAAATCAATGAGCAACTAATTACCCATTAAACGTTATTTGCCCAGGACTGGGAGGACACAGAATTCAAAAGATCCTTTCTGAGAGCTTAGAACCCTGGATGAGTAAGAAAATTAGCATGACAAAAAATGAGGTAACAGGTGGATGGGCTCCTGTACTATAAATACGGTAGGAATCATTCATTCATTCGTTCATCATTCATTCAGTGAAATACCATTTAGATGATACTCACAGTACAGCCTATTATAGAAAAACACCCTGATAGTTCAAAGTGGTGAGGGGTGTCTGATGGGGATAGAGATGGGGTATATCCCCAAAGACCGTGGGGGAAACAGGCTGTGTAAGCAAGTGAACAGAGGACAAGGCAGAATGACAAGTATGTCAGGAGAAGAATGAACCACGTACCCTGGGAGTCTGTACAGAAAAGACAGTGTGAGCAGGGCAGGTCTTGAGAAAGCAGCAGGACTGACGTCATGACTGGCCACAAAAAGAGGTAAGCAGAGTCTCAGGATCCCCATCACTATGACTGTGTGACCCGAAAGCACACTGTTCCCTGCGTAGCATGGCAGGATGCAGGATTAATCCTGGAAAACGAGATGCGGGTATGTTCATGCCTGCGGGTTGCGGTCCACGGTGAGCTCACCAGGCCTGCAGTTAGATCCTTCATTCAGTCATTGAACAGTTGCCAAAGGATTATACCAAGGATGCCAGGGAGATCGAGGCACAGTCTCTGCCCTCACTGAGCTTCCAGTCAGATGGGGGAGGAGACCAGCACGCTCTGGTGACAGAACAGATGGGTAAATGCCTGAACCACACACATGAGGGGGGAAAACTCCAGACTGTGGGGGGGGGGGGGGGGGCAAGGCGACGGGCCCAGAGGTCATGACTAAGCTGAATCCCAAGTCACAGGGAGCAGGCAGGTGTGCAGCATGCGGCCACGAACACAAACGATGATGACAATGGTACCAAGAATTAGAGTGCACCCTCAGTACCTTCGGTTTGGCGGGGGGCTCCCTTTTGTGGCCAAACAGTACTTGACATCTCACGCACACCCTCGCACATGTCCACACGGACACATCGATTCTAACTGCGTCTGCGTGTGTGTGTTCAGGATACAAGTGAGCCTCATAACTATGCTAGCTCTTAAGTATTACTATCCCGCTGAATGAACAGGAGATGAAGTGACTTTCTCATGGCCATAGAGCCCACAGGTGGTCACACGGAGACTCAGATCCACCCACTGTTCCACACTGTGGAATTTGGGCAGCAGGGGTGGGGGGATAGTGGGGAGGGGAGGTCAGGAATGAACGTCTCCCTGGCCTCCTGGATAACTGAGCCATCCACAGGTCCACGCAGCCAAAAGAGCGACTCAGTCAAGGGGCCCCAGCAACCGTGTCGGCACTGTGGTCAAGCACCCCAGAGGAGCAAGCAAGGGGGCCAGCCCTCTCCCCATTCGGCCTCAAGCTGTGCCTCACTTCCAAGAGTCAACCGTGAGACAGGGACTAGAGGCTCTTTTGAGAATCCCTGCTCCGACATTCTCTGGCTCCGGCTCTCATTGAAAAGGCCTGCCCACGGCATCGGGACAAGAAGCTAGTCAAAGTGTCCCATCAGTGTGCCTCACGTGGGCCAGCCTGTGACTTAGCAAGGATACCCCGTCCAGGAGAGGAGACCACCTCAGAGCAGGGTGTGCAAACCCCCAAGTCCCTGAGGCTCAAGACACCCCCCGGGGGTTCCTATGTCCATCATCTTCCCTCACTTCGTCCTCTCTGCGCTGGTGCGGTCTGAAGAGAGTACCCTGTCCATTTGCTCCTTCAAAGACTTAGAATCCGCTCCACGAGCCACCAAGAACACGCTGCGTTGTCCTCTGGGCAGGCTGCTTCTCAAGGACAGTGTTCTCTGCCATCTGGTCCCCCGCTGACCCCAGGTCCCTGCCTGCCATGCTCCCACCCTCCGCGCCTAGCTCCAAGCTCCAGGGCCAGGTGAGAGACAGGTGGGAGGGACCGCCCACTAGCAGGACCCATTTTGCCAGAAAGCTGTCCTTCCACCCACTCTCTCCTGTGCACACACACAGCCACGCCGTGTTTTCTCAGGCTTAAGGGGCTGGGATCCAGGAGTGCTGCACACAAGAATAAACAATCTCATCTCCAAGTGTATATTTTGTCTTCATTATGCCACCGTGAAGGTGTTAATATACAACTTACAACATATTAATCACCCTTCTAACTTCCAAATGCTAAATGCATCATTAACATTCATGTTTTCTTCAATTACTTGGCTGTTCTGGGGGAGGGGAGTAGTCAGCTGCCTCCTAAATCCTTCTCCCGTGGACGGCTCGGAGGCCATAAAAGGCAGCCTGGGCCTCTACCTGTACTGTGTACAGGGGAAGTTCCTGCTCCCCACCAACAGTGTGGCTGCCTGGCCTAAAGGCAGGCTGGTCATTAGAAAATGCAACGAAAGCCAAGAAGTGAGAGGAAGAAATCCAAAGAGGGAGAAGAAGGCATGGGGGAGGGAGAGAGGGACAAGGGAGGAACCAAACCCGCCGAGTCTAACCACCTGGTTTTATAAATGAGAGGACTGTAGCTCAGAGAGGGTGAATGACATGACCAAGATCACACAGCAGGTGAAAGGAGAGATGAGAGGAACGAAAGAGCAAAACAGAGTGTGGAAGAGGGCAAGGCGATAGGAGGGCAAAGTGGCAGGAAGCAGGTCTGTAAAGAAGTACAAAGAGGGCAAGAAGGAAGAAGCAGAGAAGGAAGGACAAAGGATGAGTAAGGAAGGGGGGACAGGTGAGCCAGCTAGCCCAGAACTGGCCCCAATGTCACCCCCCAGCTGCTCAGCACCCAAACCCCCGGAACAGAAAATGGCTGGGAGAGGGGATATATCCTCGGATCAGGGACAACCAGACTGGGCTTACAGGGGGAGGGAGGAGCTGGGGTTGGGCTTCTGCCCCAGGCCTCCAAATTGTAGCCAGACTAATATGACACACAATTAAAATGTCATTACCCCACAATGGCGCTCTCCAAACTTCACTCAGAATTTGTTACAGGCTCTGGTGGCTACAAAATCAATTTGCTATTGTACTTCAGCAAATCAGGTTCAATCATCTCCCTGCCAGTGGGTTGCAGACCAGCCCTGAATTGAAGAGGGAAGAGAGAAAAGGGCTCCTGCTGGCAGGTCACTTTTTTTGTCCACAGGCTGCCATCCAGCCAGGCCTGTCCACCTTGAGGTGGAAGCATCCAAGGTCAGCACATACTGGCACTTCCAGAAGGGGACATTTGGGGGCTCAGAGCCCAGCGAGCAGAGAAACAGAGCAAGAGGCAGCAGGGTCGGGATCAGTGGACACCGTCCTGGGCCTTCCAAAGATACATACCACAATGCTCATTCTGTCCATAGTTAAAAACCCGCACGAGCCTGTGCAGTGCTTTGAAAAGATCAGGCGCTTGAGCCCCACAACTTAGGAGGTGGGCGAGACAGGTATCACTACCTCCTCCCACTGTGAGCTTCAGAGGGGTTGGGGCATGGCCAAGGTCACCCTGTTGGTAGGAGGAGGGCAACGACTATGTGTATTAATGGGAACAGCATTCAGCCCCAGAATACACAGGCTCATGATAACGGCAGAGTCTGCAGGCTCCCAGCCGAGTGTGACCGGCGGGGCCGGCCCTGAGAGCCACCACAAATGGGCCCCGCTCAGCCTAGTGAGTTTGAGCCCCATCAGGTCTTCCTTGCAAGCTGCCACCCATCTGTCTCCTCTTTCCTAAGCCCACTGCTCCATTCCAAGCCAGGATCCAGGATGTCCGAAGCAGCCCCCTCGCTGCCTCCCCTCTCTCCAATCTTGTACACAGTTACAGAATCATCTTCTAAAATCCCACATTGACCTTGACACTTCTTTGCTCATGAATTTCACACAGCTCCCTCTGCTCTGAGCTTCTGCTCCCACCACTCCACTGAAAATGCTCCCCCAAGAGGCCCCATGACCCCCTCACTGCCCAATGGATGCCTTCTGTCCCACCTTACTGCACCTTCTCTCAGAAGCTCCTGTTGCCTCCAACCACCTCCTTCCTGGAAACTGCCTCCCTCGGTTCCCTGGGTTGATTTTGTGTGTCCTTTACCTTTCTGGTTACTCCTCGGGTGGCGTTTGGGCCTTCCTCCTCCATAAATGCTCGTGTCCCCCAGCTCTTTCCTCAATCACTTGTTCCTCTTAGCCCTAATGATACCGTGACTTCCTCTGACTCCATGGCTTTGGCTGCATCTCCACCCAAATGAAGCCCAAATCCGTGTCTCAAGCCCACATCCCTCTCCGGAATTCCAGATGCCATCAATTAGCTGCTTGCACCAATTAGATGCTTCCCGTGGCCCCCCAAACTCAACATGTCCAAACCGAATTCATCATCCCTCTTTTTGCCTCCAAATGACTACTCCTCCCAAAGCTTCTCTTTCCGAATGGCATCAACCACCCAACCAGTTGTCCTGGGAATCATTCTCGACATGCCCCTCTCGCTTCCCCACCACACAGGTGTTGGCGAGGCCCTGCCCACATCCCCAGCAAGCACCATCCCCATACTGCAAGTTCCTGGACTTCCCGATCTGGAGGGCTTCCTCCCGCATACCGCAGGGCTGGGGAGTTCAACACAGACACAACCTGAGCCCGTGCCATGTGAGAACTACATGATGAGGACCCCAACTTCCTGGCCCTTTGGGTGGGATATGTTGGAGCTGTGTTCCCCCGCTGCCTCTGCCAGACCCCAGTGGGATTGAACCCATGTGTGTGTAGCTGTAACCTGCTCTTTAATTCTCCCTGCTTTGGATCCCTTCCCTTCCCCGTCTCGCTTTGCCATTGATCACCTCCCCCAAACGAACCTCTTACAAACTAAATCCTGGCCTCAGGCTCTGCCCTTGGGGGAACCCCACCTCTCTGCCCACCCAATCCCGGCTCCGTCACCAATGTCAAGCCCACTTCCCACATGCCTCAAAGTGATATCCTGCTCCTGTACCTGCTTCTACCCTCATGGTGTCCCACCTAGATGAGAAAAAACAGCCTCCCCACTGGCCTGTTCTGTCTGAAACCATCTCCAGTTATACATCTGATCACCGCATTCTCTTGCCTGAAACCCTGGAGTAGAGACCGCTGTCTAGAGGACACGGTCCAAAAAGCCCATAAGCCTTTGTCCTCATGGCTTCAGAGATGCTCCATGATCTGTCCTCACCTCTGTCCACCCACAGGCCTCACTGGACTCTTCCCTGAGCACGCCCTCCCAACCTTACCAAGAGTTCCCAACTCAGAAACAGGCTCTTTCACCCCTCCAAGGCCTGTCCGTGTCCTCCCTGTTCCTTCTGCCTGCACATATACTCCTTGTCAAACACTGAGCTCGAGGATCACTCCTTCTGTGAAATCCTTCCTGCCCCCCATCACCTCCCCGTACCTCCCACGAGAGAATTCCATGCCTTCATCTCGACCCTCATAGTCCCTATGACATGCTTCTCTCTGCATACCCGTGGCTCTCTCATGCCCTGAACGGCATCCACACCTTTCTCTTTGAAAGTGAGGCAATGGTATATCATCTTAAAATCCCCAGGGCCTAGCTGAGCACCTGACAACGTAATAGGTGTTCAGTAAACGTCAGTTTCAAGCATAAGACCTTGCAATGGGATGGAAGACCTTGGAATGGGTGGGAAGAATGAACATAAAGCTTCTTCCCCTTAGGCTCTGCCACTGGCTTGGCCACCATCTGATGCAGGATCTGGAGATGACTGGCAGAGGCCTTGCCCTTCTGCAGATGTTTACAGTGCTATGTAAACAACCTTTCCCGGGGATGATATATGTGGCCTTTCTGCCCGGGGCCTGTGAAGGTCCAAGCCAAGCTGGGCTGTCAGTGTGGCCACTCCAGTGAGACATGGAGGAACGGTGGGTCCGCAGTGGAGGGATGGTAAAGGGGATATAATAAAACACCGTACGAGGACAAATCTGGGCCCCATGCCATGAAAAATGTGAGTCTGTCCTTGACTTCAGTGGCAAATGAGGCGTGAAAACATATCAAAATGTGATATTCAATATATGGATGTATTTAATATTTTTTGAGACTGGAAATCGGTTACCGAAGGCTTGACTGATAAATCAAGCACTGAGCAGATGAACTTTTTCAAGTATCTGCACCTGAGATGTGCCATTCCCCAGGAGGCTAAGAAGGGAGGGAGAGAGAAAGCGAGGGCAAGAATGAAGGGCCTGTAGACTCTGGAATGTGAGATCTGGAGACCACCCCCCTGGACATACCTGCTCTGAGCCACACGCTCGCACCTTCCGTGCAGGCTGTCTACAAGCCTCTTGCCCCTTCCCTGTCTAAAGAACCTTATTCCTCCTGCAAAATCCAGCAACTTCCTCAGGAATTCTAAGTGCCTTCCCCTGGCCCTTGTACACTCTCGCCCCAGACCCACAGAAAGTAGGGCACACGTCGCTCTGTACATGGGGGACTGGCATTCTGCATGTGACAGCTCGGCGCCTTCCACACCTGCCTCCCTTCCAGACTCTAAGCTCTTTGATGATCAAGACCAGTTCTCCCTCCCTTCGGTAGCCTCCAGAGCCTGGAACATCCCAGACACAGAGAACTTCAGACCATGTGGAAGTTGAACTGAAAGAGAGGAAGCTCTTGCACTGAGAACCACAGCTCTAGAACACTCCCTGTGGCCCCATGCTCGGCTAGGAACTTGCTGATGGCTTTCACACTCCTCTTCGCAAAGACCCTATGCCCTAAGTAGTATTTGTCCTATCTAACTGGTGAGTTAAATGAGACTCAGATTCTGTCACCTGTGCCTAACACCATTCCGTGCGCTCTTAGAGGACAGAGGACCGTGCTCTCTCCCACTGTGAGCCCAGAGCTGGGCATGGCGTGGGCCAAGTCTTCAAGCATCTACTACAGGAAAGCCTACTGATTCCTAGCCTCCCTCAAATCCTTATTTTGACGAATCACAGCCCACACACCCATCTATCCCAGGGGCCCTCCAACTTGGTGGGTCATCACCACCACCTTGGAAATTTTCAAAAAACTCAGAGTTCTGGACCCCACTCTTGGCCTTTCCAATTAAGTCCCAGGTGAGGAGAGGCCACATACATTTTTTTTCCCTTATTAAAGTCGCCTCGCCTGTTCTGCTAATGAGGCAGATTTGGGAACCACCAATGTGGTTCTCGTTGTATTTTGACTAAACCTCTCATCTGAATTTTGACCTACGTTTTCCCCAGCTCAGTCTTTAAGGCTAACAGAATTCCCTTCTTGGGACAGAGCTTTTTCTGCTCATTATCACCTTCCCCCAACCTCTTTTTCTTGTGAAATCCTTCCATGTCTTCATTCAGGGCCCAGCTCCCTCTGCTCAGGGATGACTAAGCCTCTCCAACCTTATTTTGGCTCCTAGATCTGGACATAAACCAGGCAAGGTTGAACCACTCCCATTCTGGAGTCTGCCTTAGCTGGACAATCAGCGGCTCCCCCTTCCTGACCAAGATGAAAGTTCCCTTTACTTAGTTCATCTCTTCCCAAGAGAGGAAAGGAAGAGAAATATGCATGGGGGCACTATCAGCTAGGCCAGGGGGCCTCAACCTTGGCACCCCGGACATCTGGCACTGGATCAGTCCTGCAGAGGCCGTCCCGGGCTCTGTGCATCTGTAGCAGCATCTCTGGACTCTGCCCACTTGATGCCTGGAGAGCCACCTCCACCAAGACAACCAAAAATGTCCCCAGACCTTGCCGAGTATCCTTGGGGACCAAACTAACCCACTAACCAGTGGAGAACCAAGGAGCCGAGCCATCAAACACCACTGACCTTGTAGGCAAAGGACTTGACTTTGAATTCTAGCTCTGGCCCTACCCTGCGTGCATTTCTTTGTCTTCAAAGATAGGGTCGATGACATCCACCATGCAGAGTCTTTGAGAGAAGTGAATGAGACTGAATTAAATAAATGAACTTGGGTGAACATGCCTAGAACAAATTGGAGAGATTTTTAGAGCAGGTGTCGAAGGCAAATGCCTCCTCATGGTGGTGTGCAGGTACACGAGCTCGCAAAAGATAAGCAACTAACTAAAATAAATAAAAAGCTCTGATTTGTCATGTTTGCTGACTTCTACGGTATGGGTATGCCCACAATGGCCAATTTCAAGCTACAGATCCGACGCTGTGGAATGCAGAATTGGGG
>ML104055.1:0-12162 GCA_003697995.1 Taxidea taxus jeffersonii | reverse complement strand
TCCTTTTCCATCTCATTAAGGCTGGATGAAGGACACTTCCGGCCTGGCCTCTATCATGGCCCATTCACTTCTGATCAGTTTTGCCCCCAAACTCACAGCGGCTCTTTACTTTCCGCCTCCCCGACGCGATGGGCCTGTTTATTCCTTATTTATTTTGCTCATCTCAGCCCCTTTACTTCTGGGAGTGATTCCAACAACAGCAACAACAACAACAAAAAGAACCACCACTACACACACAATCAATTAAGAAACAAGCTGCTTTGCAAATCACTCGCAAGTAAGAAAAAGCCTCCCCTCCTCCCTCGGGACTCCCTCCCCTTGAACATGAGGATCTGATCTTTAAACAAAAAGCCGCTGAGGTTCTATGTGATACGAATCGGGTCACTTGCCCTGTGTGGGCCTGAGGTTCTTCTGGTCCATAATGAGAGAGCTGGAGCAGGTCTCCGGAGCCCTTAATCTTTTCTACAGCTGAGGACCTCTTTGAGGGTGTGAAGAAAGCTACAGGTTTACCCCTCCCCCAATTTCACTCTCAATAATAATACAAACCGCTCTGGGACGGGACCTCCTACAGCCCTGATTGAAGGAGCAGGAAGAAGCCCAGCATCCCTCCTCAGACCTCTGCTGACTAGAACCAGGCAGGCCTTCTGGGGAGGCCCTGGGAGTGGAAACCCCAGCTTCCCTGGGTTAGCCTGAGGCGCTGTTTCTGGAAGGCTGCCATTCAGGCAAACAAAGCTGATTTGACATTTGTTTAATTTGCAGGAAAACGCTTTACCTTTATTTTTTTTTAAAGACAGAGGGGAAAAAACCACCCTCATAAAACATTTTACTCTCTTGCTCTAATGGGACCCATAAAGGCTGACAGTGAACAAGCACCAGGAGTCAGCCACGGTGCTGAAAGCGGGCAGGCCCGAGCGGGGAGCCTCAGGAGTTCCTCGAGGGCAGAGCACGTAGGCTTCAGTGGTGTAGCCTCCGGGCCCCCACTCTCAGGGTCTCACCTTCCCCCTCTCTTCCTCCCATCTTGGCAACCAGGAGCCACCATTTCCATCCACACCAGAGCTGCCACTACCGTCCTCCCCAGGGCCTTCCCACCAGGGGCCTTCGGCCACCCACACAGGGGTCGAAGGGTGAGTTGCCCCCTTGAGCGGGTCTCCTGGGCCAGGCCCAGGGCTAGGTGCCCAAGCCAATGCAGGAAAGGAGAAAAACCAAAAACCAGCCAGTAGTGCTAAGCAGCCCCAAAGCATCTCACCTTTGTGTTGTTCTCCTCGGGGCGGGGGGGGGGCTTGCTGTGTTTGACTGGTTCCCACAGTGACTGACCCAAGAAGCTGAAGCTGGGGAAAGACCCAAGGAGTTAATACTTCCTGCTGCCCTGTTCTCCCCGTGGTGGAAGGAGAGTTCCAGAGCAACCTTGAAATAAGGCCCATACTCCAAAAAGTACCGAAGGCAGGTGGCCTTGGAACTAGCTTCCACAAATCTCTCATGGAAACCGTTTTCTTACTCAAAAAACAGGTCACCACGGCCTTGGAGGCACAGGGGAGAGGCTGGGGGGCCCGGAATGCAGACTCGGAGATGGAGCTGGCAAGACATATAAAGACTTGATCACTACACTGAGTCCTCAGAACCTCTAAAACTCTCTGGTCTGTGTTTCGCAGATAGTGGGGGGAAATATGTAAAATTCGGATGGAGAAACCAGGGCATGCCATGAGTCCTAGAGAAAGGATGAGGAGGCAGGCAGCACAGAGCTGTCCCCTCCACCATCCCTATAGCAATAAGCCATGGAGCAGGGATGGGCCCTGCCACCCGGTCCAAACGTGCACTCCCAGGCATCAGAGGCATCTGGTCCCGATAAATACAAAATAATGAAAGATAATAGCTGATTATGAGAATGAGAATAAATTACCATGGGAGGTTGTTTTCTCATTCCCTGCATGTTAAAAAAGAAAAGAAACAACTGTTTGGAACAGGCTTGGTGACATCCTGTCCAGATACAGAGGATCAGGAGGTCCCTCCTCGCAGAGCCCTTGGTTGACAGGACCAGGAATGCTGAGACAGCCTCCTGAACGTCACCCTTCACGGTAGATGGCAAAACGATCCCAGTTTCCCCATCTTGGGATGCACGCCCTTTGCAATGGGGCATGCTAGCCCTTCCAGGTGAGAGGACGGGTCTCTTCTCCACCTCTTGAATCCGAGCACCAACAGGTGACCTGCTTTGGCCAAGCAAACACTAGTTAACATAAAATAACAGAGGCTCTAGAAAGGGTTCTCCATTAGTGTGTCCCTCTTCTGCTGCTAGGAACCTTCCACCGCCTCGTGAATGAGTAAAGATAGATGGGGTTCACGCTGGAGGTTTTTTGCGGAGAGGAAGGATGGGTGTCTGTACCTGTGTCCACGTTTCATCTGCATATGAAATAGGTAGATGAAGAGGCCCTGAGTTGCCTCTTGGGGAAGCGAGAGACCGTATGGCTCTTGCCCCAGGTGAGACCCAGGGAGGCCATCCCAGACCTTGCCTTCCTCGAGCTAGTGCAAACCCAAGGAACACCCACGGGGACACAGAGCTACGAAAAACCATAAAGTTTGTTGCTTGAAGCCACTAAGGTTGGGGGAGGTTTGTTATGCAGTGGAAGTTAACCACTGTAGTCTGCCAGCCACTCTCAAGGCAAAGAACTGGCTGCCCCCCCCCGCCCCACCCAGGGCTAGGGCAGACTGGACCAAGCAGGCCAGGCCAGTGTCCAGGGGCCAGTGCGGAAAGACCATAAACTCAGCACCACCGCAAGGCTTACTTCAAACCACCATCCTGCCACCTACTAGCTGTCTGTGACCTCAGGCAGGATCGTGAGCATGTCATCTGCCCAGTGGGGCTAGTAAGCCCTCACAAAACAGTGATAGGACAGAATGAATGAAAACCTGGGGCACACAGCCAGGGCTGCATTAACCCTCTCTTTTGTACTCAGACCATCTAGTCCGGGTCTCCCACCGTGATGAAGAAGAGGAAAAAGTACAGGTCCCTCTCGGGACCCACCCCACTTGGGATCCCCGGTCCGCTTCCACTGCCGGGCCACACAGGGGCAGGAGGGAGTCTGTCACCAAAACAGCCACTTGGATCAGTCGCTAAGGCACTTGGTTTTTAATCTCTCTGAGGAAAGAAACGTTTCCTCCAACATTCACTGCATCAGCAACTCTGTAAGTAAAATGCAGGAAACACAATGTCTTTATTCATTCCATCAAGCGGTAATTAGGGCCTGGGATAGGAATCTTCATCGGCAGGCACTCTGGCTCCTAAAAGCCAAGCAGGTTTCTAATTGGGCTGGAGCATGACACTGGGGCGGGGCGGGGGGATGCTGCACAGGGGCTGCTGAGGAGGGACTCGTCTAGAGCAGCAATTTCCCTTTCCCTCTCATACCTTTAAGAGAAAAAATTAGCATGCCGCACCGTATCAGGAAATTAGACAAAGTGGGAGCCGCACCAGATAGGAAAAACACACACAGCCCACAACCTAGAGGACCCCCGCCGATCCCTTAATGTAAACACGTTGGCAAGGCGTTGGGCTGAGGCAGCCAAGGAAGACGGAGAGGCAATTTTATTTTTGTTGTTTAAAAAGAAGCAGCTGAAGGAACCGCCTTTATGTCACTCAGAGACTGCTGTTCGCTACAAGGCTCTGCCGAGGGAGCTGGGGGCTGGGGCAAGAGCAGGGCAAGAAGACCCCTGTTGGGTAGAGCCAGCCAAGGAGGGGATGAGGAAGGAGGAATCCGCCATTGCAAGCTCCCACACTGCTCTGCACGTTCTGTTAGCCCCCCTGAGGTCTCTCAAGACCCCCCTTGGGAAGCAGCATTGCCCCGTCACAGCAGGAAGGGCCTTGTCCCTGCTCACCTAGCAGGTAAGGAGCAGAAGCAGAGGGAAAGGGGCCAGTCCTCTGAGGTGTGTAGAGGTGCTTCTGGCAACAGAGAGCCCAGGAACAAAGTCACCTGAGGCTGGAGTGGTATGGGGTTGGTGTGCCCCCAGCTCTGTGAGAGTAGCCATGGACAAAGCCAGGGTCCCGAAGTCCCCCACCACCCCAGTATTGACACATGAAGAAGCACCAGGTGAAGGGAGAACTGGGTCAAACACAGGCCTAGCTGCTGAAGGCCCTTTTCTCACACACACACACACACACACACACACACACACACACTCACCCCAACATACCTCCCTAGCCTGGCCCCTTCTTCTCTACATTCTGTAAATACCAACACACATAAATACAGAGAGTCATCCTTCCTCTTTGGAAATAACTTTGTGGGCTTGAACTCCCCTCCAGCTGTTCTCCTACTCTGTCTCTGAAGCTCTCCCAGCACCCCACATCCTATTCCCCAGGCAGAATTCTTGTTCTCTCACCTGAGTCCCCACCGTCCCTTTTCCCACATTCACCACATTGTATTATATTTACTTGTTAACAGGCTGGTGTCCCTTTCCAGAATGTAAGAATAAAGGCAATTTCTTATTCACCTTTATATCCTGAACACTTAGCACAATGTCTGACACACAGTGAGCACTCAGAAATGTCAGTCAAATGATTCGGTCGGGCAACTAAGGATTGAATAGTTACTGTGAGCTGGGTGTTAGGGGTACAATGATAAGGAAGTGAGGAAGAAGGCATTCCCTCAAGGAGCTCACAGTCTTGGTGGGGAGGGAAAGACAGTTAGGGACCTACAGTCTGGTAAGGGCTTCAGTGGGTCAGAAGGGCATCCTGAAGGCTCCTGATCTGGGGAGGGAAGCTCTGGGAAGAGGCGGGATCTCAGTCAAGACCTACGAATGAGTGGGAGTATCTGAGAGAAGGAAGAACTGTTCGAGGCACATGCAGCGTCTGGAGGTGAGAGAGAGTACAAAACGTTCTAGAAACTATCCTATCAGCAGGGCTATAGCATAAAGCATGTGACATCACTGAGCAGCAGAGGATAAAGGCAGGAAAATTAGCACGGATCAGACAGTTCCTTCATTCAGGCAATGGATGCACACACAGGAGGTGAACACCTTCTCTCCATGAGGTACTGCGCAAGGCAGCTGGGCTGAAGTGGCGTGCGAGACCTACGGTCTCTGACCTTACGGAGCTTACAGTCTAGAGGGGAAGAAAAAAAGTAAACAAAAGAAATACTTTTAAAAATGCACTAGAGGGGCGCCTGAGTGGCTCAGTATGTTACGCCTCTGCCTTCAGCTCAGGTCATGATCTCAGGGTCCTGGGATTGAGTTCCAAATCGGGCTCTCTGCTCAGCAGGGAGTCTGCTTACTGCCCCCCACCCCCGCCACCGCCTGCCTCTCTGCCTACTTGTGATCTCTGTCAGTCAAATGGATGAATAAAATCTTTGTAAAAAACTGCTCTAGAAGATACAAATGAAACTAATCAGAGTATCAGCAAAGAAAATAATAGGGGCAGGGAAGCCGTGATGTGAGAGCGATGAGAGACCCAAGGATGGACAAGGAGTGGCTGTGGGAAAAGCAGGTGGAGAGGCTCCAAACAGAGGGGACAGTGTGTGCAAATGTCCTGGGGCAGGAGAGAGCTTGGCCTGTCCAAGGGCTGACAGGGCCATGAGGGTGAAACACAGTGAGAAGAAGGATTATCAACGAGGACAGGGTCAATTACAAGCAACAGAAGTCTTCCTAAAAAAGTGATCAGAACCATAAAGACATCTATTATCCTACTCAAGGGAGATAGTAGATCACAGGGTAGATTCTGCCATTCATCCATATCTTTGAGGACCAGCCCCCTGTCATCTGCCACCCTCAGTGTTGGCAGCATCCCCCCTCATGGCGTCCAGAACCACATCCTCACCCAACATCTGAAAAGCAGAAAGGGTACCATGGAGGCATCACCCCTATGTACAACTCTCTCATGAGGGCAACACGTCCTTCCTACACATGGCCAGCAGACATTTCTTAAGTCCTAAGGCACAGAACCAATCCCACACCCACCCTGAAGCCAGTCACTGGCCACGGAGTCACAGCATTCCGTGATTAGCTCAGATTCACCACGGTCACGTCCTGGAGTGGAGGGGGAGGGGAGAAGGGCTGGTCTCCCCCTAAAACGACACCACCTCTTTCACGAAAAATTCTCCCAGTCTGAACACAATCGGGCCTCTGCAATAATGGAGGATGGGAGGAAGGGTTGCTGGGAGGACAACCAATCAAGAATAGCATATAAGCTAAGGCTGGATAATCTCATGGATGAGACGGATCACACAGATCACACAGCAAGGAGTTAGGATTTTATTCATTATCCTTAAAACCACTGAAGGGTTAGAAGCAGAGGAGTAACGTGCAACATCTTGTGTTTTTTAAAACGCTGTGTTCTGTAAAGACCAGGAGGCAAAATTGGAAGTGCAGAGATCAATCTGAAAGCTACAGTCCTAGGTCAGAGATGATGGTGGCCTCGGCTGGTAGGTGGCAGGGCAGATGGAGAGAGGGGTATAAATATGAGACACACACTGGGAGTACACTGGCAGGACTTGGTGGGACAGGAGATGAGAGGTGAGATGGGAGAAATCAGGGCTGACTCCCATGTTTCTGCCTTGTAAACTGGTGGATGCCATTTACTGAGATGAGGAAGATTAAGGGAGACACAGATTTGGAAAAAGAAATCAAGAGTTTGGGTTGTTGGGTAGATAGACAGATAGATAGATAGATAGATAGATAGATATAGATATATGTTTGCAATACCTGTAGGACATTCAGATGGAAAATTCGAGTACACAGATAGAACTGCAAGACCAGAGATCAAGAGAGAACTCTGGAAGTCATCACTGTATAGATGGTATTTAATGCTTGGTGATTAGTGAGCTTACCTGGCAAGACCACGGGGTGCAGAAGCGAGGACGGAGAAGAAGGCCCGGGGCCAACACTGAGGACCCCCAATATTTAGACAAGAGTAAAGGAGGAACAAGCAGAGGGGGTGGGAAGGGAGCCAGGGGAGTGCCCTGTCCAGAGCCTGGAGAAAGGGTCTCCAAGCAGTGTTGCCTACTGTTGAGAAGCCAAGATGAGCAGTGTCCACAGGACCAGGCCACGTGAAAGCTACCAGTGACCTCCCCAAGCTGGGAGGTGGGGGGCAGAGTGGTGGGGACAGAGACCAGACTGAAGTGGGCAGGAGAGTGACTGGGGGGGGGATGAAGGAGTGGGGACTGAGTGTGCCTACATTGTTCTTAGTCGCTGGGCCAAGAAAAGGAACCGAGCTGGAGCTCAATGTCTCAGTAGGCAGTGGCATGTGGCTTTCTCCAAGATGACCCATGAGAGGGCACGCCCCCATATGCTGCTGGACCCATCCTGGGGGGAGGTGGGCGAGAAAGGGACAGGCTGAGATCCAAAGCACACAAGGGAGGACCCACCCTCAGAGCTCCAGCTGGGATGTGTGAGAGCTGCAGGCTTGCAGATCAGGGTGGAAAGAGGAGGACGCTCCATCCCAGGACTTCTGGGTCCTCCTCCAGCTCCCGGGTGTGGTGCTGAGCTCAGCCTGAGAGCGCAGGGGTGAGCAGGGAGGTCCCAAGTAAGAGAAGGAAAGAAAGGGAGCTTTGGGGTGCAGAAAGGGAGTCCACTAGAAAAACAGCATAGGATAGTAAATCTTCAAAGGCCATGAACTGAATTCTGATTTTTCAGCCTGGTGATCTCCCCCAACAGCTGAGGGGGTGAAGCAGTGAGTAGGGGATCAGTTGGGAAAGGGGTGCAGAGTTCATCACTGAAGAGAAAGGGGGACATTTCTGTAGGAATCCCTGGCTACCATCTCTGAAAGGATGTGGGGAGCCCTGTTTGAGCCAGACAGCATGGCCCCCAGGGCTTACATACAATATCTGAGATGCTTCGTCTTCATTTCTAAAGGATGCGTAATTGGCACGGGTTCTTAAGCTGGAACATAAAGTTTTCCTGTCCCTAAAGCCCCTCTGTCAAGTACTTAATGACCTGTAAACCACTTACATAAACTAAAAGAGCTCCGATTTTAAAGAACGTAGTAGCAAAGACTTCAGTAAAGGGATGGGTTTTTTGGTAACACCAACGGCCTTGACCTCATGGATTTTCCTAAAGAGAGGCCCACCTGTTCCGGGAGCTCTGTGGTCAGAGCAGCCCACAGGTGGCTTGTACCCGTAGGTCTTAATCCTGGGACAATGACACACATCTGCTCAAATTAATTACTCTTCCAAGATCTCTCCCCTGACTCATCTGATGGGAACAGGAGCTCCTGTGCCGGCAAATACAGATGAGGAGGTGAGCTCAAAAAGAGGCCCAGCTCAGGAACTGTACAGCTCAGCAAAACGGAAGCATAGCCCTTCGCTGGCACCAAAGATGGGTGTCTGCGAGCCTCAGTCCAGAGGCAAACACCAGGGCCTCATGGGACGAAGACAGCAGAGAGCTGTGTGAGACTGTCCTGACCCACGGAACTCCTGAGAAGAGGTGGCAGTGGAGGGTAGGGAGGGAGGAGCAGAAGGGAGCACGGGGTGCAGACCGATTATCTGGGTTCACCCTTCCAACATGTTCTTCACCTAAACTCCTGACACGATCAGCGCTCTGGCCACCATGAGATGATACCAAGAGGATGGGTGAAAGTGACACGGAGCTGAACAGATTTGTTCAGGGCAGGTGGCTGTGGGGTGGCCCTCGGGATGCATTAGCGCCCCTGCCCAGCAGGGGGCCCAGTCACACCCAGGCCCACCTGCCAGAGCCCAGCTGGAGGCTTGGGAAGAAGGAGAGAGCCTGGTCCTCAGATACGGCTGGATCCCCCAAGTGCACTGACTTGCCTCAGTTTACCCTTCCAGACAAGAAGGATGCATGTGAACAAGCCAGACCTCTTGTGACTTAAGCGCTGAACACACCACCTCTTGGCAATTACCAGCACAATGTGGGACTGTCTCAAGGCTTAGGTCAGGGTCAGGCAACAGAAAGCCACAGAAGGGAGGGAGGGAGCTGAGGACAAGTTAAGGCAAGGCTCTTAAAAGCTCCTTAACCTCTCAACATCTTCATTTAACCAGCCTATAAAATAAAGACAGCGATACCTACCTCCGGGGCTGCTGAGAAAATCAATAACGTGCATAAACAGCCTAGCAGGTGCCTGGCATTGGTAGGTACTCCCCAAATGAAGGTTTAGATGGGCCTGGAGAAAGCGACCCTGTGGCACGAAGGGCCTAAGATCCCACAGACATGGCTCACTCAGTCCTGCCTGAGTCACTGTATGGTCAGGCTTGGGGTTCCTGAGAAGAGACCCGAATCCAACTCAAGGAAAGGAACGAAGCCTATGTATGCATCCGCTATCACCCTACAATCAGACGGAGCGCCAATCACATGTCAGGCCCTGTGCACAGCCTAGAAAAACAGCAGCGAGGGAGATAACCGCCCAACAGCAGCAGGTGGTACCCGGACATCAGGGTGCAGGGAATCCATACTAAGAATTCATCTGGGACCAGAGACCCAGGCCACCGGGCTGATCTACACAGCCAAGGACCCCTTCTGGGGAGGAAGGCAGAAGGTGCAAGACGATTTCACTCTCTCCCCCCTAGGAAAGACAAAGTCTGAGGCTGCGAAGAAATGCTCAGCCCAGGCCAGGTGAACCCAAGAATTGTGATGCCGGAGCCTGTGGGTAGGGGCAGGCCAGCTGAGAGGAAGCAGGAGCAGGGTAAGGGGCAGGCGAGGGGGTGGAGCTGAAACACTAAAGAGAGAGAAGAAAAAGCCAATGGGAACTACTCTTTTATGGATGGAAAGGCCACTGAGACCTCCTGGCCCCAGACCTTGACCTTCAGTCAAGATGCATCAGTAAGAAAGACCAGGGTCCCAGAGCTGACTCTGCCCTCCTTTGGCTGCATGACCCTGTGACACTTACCTCCCTCTCTGGCCTTGGGGTTTAGGTAGAATGACTTTTGAGGCCCCTTCCTGCTCTCACCTTTTAGGAGTGAAGGAGACAGAAGCTTACATCTGAAAATGCCAGCCGCCCAGGCAGGGCTGTGTATGGGTCCCTCCGGCCCTTTAGGCTATCAATACCTTTTAAATATATATTAAAAGAGACCAATGTGCTCTGCCCTGCTGAGGAGAGCTGTGATTGTGGACAGAGGGGCAAGGCCGGCAGGAGGGAGTGAGAAGCCCAAGGGGATCCTCTATGGGAAGGGTTATGTTTTGTCTTCTGAGATCCCCTTGCAGGCAGGGAGTGCATACAAGAAATGCTCCCAAAGTTAAAGGGTCAAAGGCTCAATGCCTCTGGGCATTTTTTTCCAGACATTCTGAGGCTGTCCTCCAGCAGCTGCATCTAATTCAAGAGGCTCAAGAGAATGGGGTAGTCAGCACTGAGAATGTTCCAGTGGCTAAGCCAATAGGAGTTCTGGAGACTTTATCGTGGGCTAAAAGCAGGTGTCTCCAATCTGTCAAGCCCTTCCTAGATAGGTCTTCACTATTCAGAAGACGGGGTCAAGGGGAGGATTTTGAGCTCTGCTAGGAAGAGGCCAGGCACGGAACACCTACAGCCTGCAAACTGTTTTGTCTGGCCTGGGCAATGAGTTAAAATTACATAGTACAGTGGCTCTCCTAGACCAGCAGTGTACATATTACCTGGGAACTCGATAAATATGCAAATTTTCTGACTCTCCTGAATCAGAAACTCTGGGGCTGGGCCCAGCAGCCTGCGTTTTCACCAGTCCTCTTCATGCCGGGGGTGCTTGGTAAAGCCTGAGGACCACTAAGGTAGTATAACCAGATAGGGGTCACTCTTGGGCCCCAATTCAAGCTGTTGAACAAGCCTTGCCTTCTGCTTGGCCTGCCCGTTGCATTCAGATTACCGTCCCACTGGGCCCCACGCTGCTTCTGTCTTTGGGGACCCTTGGCAGGAAAGGGAGTTCGGAAGTGAGCAAAAGCTCTTGGTGACCAAATGCCCATCAACAGATAAATGGATAAACAAAATGTCCACACAATGGAATTATATCCAGTTTTTAAAAGGAGGAACTTGAAGGCATTATGCTAAGTGAAATAAGCCAGAAACAAAAAGGCACATATTGTACGATTCCACTCCTATGAGGTAGCTAGAGGAGTCAAATTTATCGAGACAGAGCAGAATGGTGACTCCAAGGGCTGGGGGAGGGAGGCATGGGGGTTAGTATTTAATGGGTACAGAGTTTCAGGTTGGAGAGGTGAAAGGTTCTGGAGATGGATGCTGATGAAGGTTGCACAGCAAAACCTCTGAATCATCTACCTACACCTCCCCATTATTTCCAGAAGAAAGTCCCAACTCCCTTTAATTTTTGTTATTGTGGTAAAAAAAATACATATAATAAAACTTACCATCCTAACCATGGCAGGCACACAGTTGAGTCGTGTTGAGTATATTTGCATTGTTGTGAAACAGATCCCTAGAACTTTTTCTCCTTGCAGAACTGAAACTATACCCATAAACAACTCCCTTTTGCCCCTCCTCCCCAATCCCGAGTAACCACCATTCTACTTTATGTATCTATGAACTTGACTATATGCCTCATATGAGTGGAATCATACCATATTTATCCTTCTGTGACTGGCTTATTTTACTTAGCAAAATGTCCTCAAGGCTCATTCATGTTGTAGCATGGGACAGATCATCCTTTTTTAAGGCCGAATAATATTTCATCCTATGCATAGGCTACATTTTGTTTATTAATTCATCCATCAATAGATATGTGGTTTGCCTCTACTTCCTGGCTATTCTGACGAGCACTGCTATGAACACAGGTGTGCAAATATCTCTTCAAAACTTGCTTTCAATTATTTTTGGATCTATACCCAAAAGTGGGATTTCTAGATCATACAGTAAGTCTACTTTCAATTTTCTGAAGAGTTGCCATACTGTTTTCCCACAGTGGTACACCAACGGTGTACAACTCCATATCCCTATCAACACTTGTTTTTATTTTTCTAATAGTAGCCATCCCAATGAGTGTGAAGTGATACCTCATTGCGGTTTTGATCATACTTCTGATGATTAGTGACATCAAACACTTTTTGATATGCTTATTGGTCCTTCATCTTTGACGAAATGTCTATTCAAGTCTTTTGCCCATTTTTTAATTAGGTGGATTTTTTTGTTGTTGTTGAGCTGAAATCCCCATGTTAACAAGAAACCCAAGGCCCTTCCAGAAGGCCCAGCCAACGTTCCGCTCTCATCTCTGATTATCCCCTCACCAACAGTTCTCAACAGGGGTG
>RCUC01140123.1:0-21452 GCA_003697995.1 Taxidea taxus jeffersonii | reverse complement strand
CAGCATCTATTTTTAACACTTTTTTGGTGCATAATTATTAGCTAAGAATTATCTTTAATTGTGTAAGAAGACAACATAATGTTCCATATGTACCCCGAGACTTTTAAAGGCCATTTAATGTTGCCTGTTGAACTTTAAAATGAGGGGAGAAGAGGGAAATATAATAGATTAATAACATGTACTCCAAGGAGATATAGAATTCTAGTGTCAATATTATATATATTTTTCTCTGTGGACTCTAAAAATGAAAAATAGATACACAAATAATTTCATGAAAGTACTTTTTGGTACACTTCTCTTTCTTTCTCCATTTCCCCCACTAGAAAGTGAGATCCTTGAGGTCAGGAATTGTTTCTTCGTCATCTGAGGACCTGATGTATTTTCTTGAACATGGTAGGTGTTCAGTGTGTTCTTGTTGTCTCCCCCTTAATTCTCTGGCACACATCTATATCTAACTGCTCAAAAGACACAATCAATGTCCCATCTATCTCCCATTTTCCTGACTTCATATAAAGCCGTGTAGAAAGCACTAACTTCCATTTTGGGGTCCCACACATCTGGATGGCCTGGAATCTCAAGTCTAAATCACAGAAGCTAATCATCTTCAGAGGTTCTGGCGTGGAAAAGTGCAAACAGTTCAATGCTCATCAGAGATCTTGGCCACAATCCGAATTACTGACATAAAGCAATGCACAGGGTTAAATTTCAGACAATTAATAAAGCATCTTATTAGATTACGAATTTTACTCTGGTGCGCAATGGACCATGTATTTTCTTTTGGATGACATGAACAAAGATAATCATGTTTTTAACCCATGCAATCATAAATATGTGTCTAGCCCCAAAATACCTCTTGAGAGATTTTATATGTCTTATGATAACATTTTCATTTTTGAAAACATTTCTATATTATCTCAATTGAACAAGACATGTGGGTACTAATAATTTTGGGACCCATTCAAAACTATATTCTATAACTGTCCCCAAGTTTTGTTTAGTAAAAAGCTATATAAAGGAGAGGCAGTGATGTGCTCTGGTTAGATGAAAGTTCTTCCTTACCTACTTCTGTTCTTACCCAAACATATCTGTAGGAGTGAGTTTCATGCCCTCTGTCTAAATTTATGAACCACATACTGTTCCCTCCTTGAGGTCCAGTAAAAATTATTTTCCCATCTCATTACTTTTTTAGTATTCACTCTAGGTGGGTGTTCAGAACACATATCCAAAATGAACTTCTGAGGTATTTCACTCAGCACAGATGAAAATTAGATTTGTTGTTTTATTCCAGTCCTTGTGAAGCAATAATCAACTATTTCATGCACCTAATTTTATAACATTATGGGTTTTCCAGTGACTCTTGAAAACTGAATCACCCTCAAAGGATCTAGAGATTTGTCTTCTTTCAGTATAATGATATACTGAATTTAACTATATGTTAAATTGGCTAACTGAATTTAAAATGGGGTTTAAAAATAAATGGAGTTGGATTTAAAGACAATTCCCAAAATGTGCTCAGTGGCAGATACCCTGACCTGTGGTGCCACCTCCCGAGGCAATTAACGCCAAGAAGCCAACGGAGTTCAGATGTGTATACTGGACTGTTTATAAAAAAAAATTAGTCAAATCAACATAAATACTGATATTTATAAAACAATCTCAGCAAGTGGAGTATTTAGTCCACAAAGGATTTAAAGAAACACAAGGGTATATTTACTAATAGTTAAGATACTGTCAAGTATAATATTCTTAAGGGAAAATGTTCTGGCCTTTTGCAATTTTATTTTTCTAATTATAATCATTTCAGCTAGAAGATACTTTCCCCAGAAGATACCATTAGAAAAACCCTAACAGAATCACAAAATAACTTATTCTAGAGTCTTCTTTCTCTAACATTTCTTTTGCTTTTATTAAATTCAGTTTACATCAATGTCCAAAAAGTTGGCTATCATTCCACTGTCATGCTATCACTCTTAATTTTTCAGTACATCATTCTCTTTGAGATGTCTATTTACATTGTGGTCATCTGTGGCCCTTGTATTGTGCCTAAAATTGCATTCTTTAATGTTATGCTGGATTCCTGCTTGTTGCTCAAAAGAAGAACTCTCACAAGAAAGCAACAAATTATATCATATAGTTACCCAAAAGGCTAAGCATCCCCAAAATAGTTTCAGACATATTGACTAATTTGAGCAATCCAATTAGTTTCTCCCCATACCTCATACTTACCACAGAGAAGGCATATTTTACATAATGAGATTTACAGAAAATTCTGTCATTCTGGAGAGAGAGCTATAAAAATATATTACGCTTCAGTCTATTTTCGGCTTTTATTTTCTGGCAAAAAAAGGAAAAAAAATAATTTTGGCAACAACTTGTCAAAGAGTCCCCTCGATTCTTTTTGTTGTTTTAGGGTAACAAAAATATTTCTATGAAACAGAGTTTTTGACCTAAATGCTCATTTCAAAATAGTTTCTTTCACATTCTCAATTCTACACTCTGCCCATTTTGTTACGGTCACCTGAATGATATAAAATTTTGCTAAGTTATACTGATTTAAGAACCACCATAAAAACTCACAGTTCTATGGACACAAACTATAAGACTATAACTCTAATAAGCAAGGTTAGCTTCATGAAATATCTTTCAAAGAGCACTTTTAAGTTACCACAGTTTTCCCATCCTATATGGGAAACATTTGAAGGCACTCCAGAGAAATATCTTTTTTTTTTTTTTGGATTACAAAATTAGCATCAAAAAGATAAAAATATCTTTTGGAGACAAAAGATATCAACAAGTAAGCTTTCCCTTCTACTATGGGAAATAGCCTGAGGCACAAGGCAGAAATAATGGCAAGGGCTTCAATTTTCCTATTGCCTTTAAATATAACTTTTTACTTCAGTTAAAACCAATATTACATTGAAAGTACAATTTTCATAAGCTTCTATAGTTTCTTAAAAAAATTTTTTTGGAAGATTTTATTTATTTGTTAGAGAGAGAGCAAGCGAGCACAGGCAGCCAGAGAGGCAGGCAGAGGCAGAAGCAGGCTCCCTGCCCGAGCAAGGAGCCCGATGTGGGACTCGATCCCAGGACGCTGGGATCATGACCTGAGCCAAAGGCAGCCGCTTAACCAACTGAGCCACCCAGGTGTCCCAACTTCTATAGTTTCTAAAGATATCTTATTGGAGTGGATAGTAAAATTTAAAATTAGATGTACATCCATTATCACAAATTTGGAATACTTCAGAAGAAATAATGGAATATATATGTATATGTATGTGTGTGTGTGTGTGTGTGTGTGTGTATATATATATATATATCACACCGAGAAATTCATAGCAGATGTCTCCTGAAATTCAGTATATTTACATACTTATAAACAGTATATTTTTCCAAAACATGACATTTCTTCTTTAGGACAATTTGTGTGTCTTTAGGATGGTGAGGGTGAGAAGGGAAAAATATATTTTATTCAAAATTCTATACTTACTGAGGTTGAGTCTTTACAATTATTCCACACGAAACAGGACATTTCCATCTGGAGGAATATTTGAAAGAATTAAGATGGGTGATTTGCTCTAAGCTGACTTATTTTCATGCTTTTGTACATCGCCCTATGAAACATTTGCTCAGTACTCATTCCTTTTCTTTTTATATTTTTAACAATTTCAGAGATTGGTGCACAAAAATGTTTGCCAGAGCTGTTTTCAAATGCCCTTCCACAGGAAAAAGGCTGATTTTGGAGGCTGCATCAATTTTCTTACTTTATGACTTTATAAAGTTTGTTTCGGAATGCTCAGGAGATTGTGTTCGGGTAGTTGTTACAAAACCTTGCAAACATAAGGAAAGTCTGCAGGAACCTAAATTTCAAAATTTCAAATAGGAACAATCCATTGTTTCTTATGTCTAGAAACTAAGATGAAAAACACTCCATTTCTATTGCTAACTTAACAATCGCGCATCAAAGCCTCAAATACAAATAAATAAAATATTTTTCCATCTAAAGCTACCATCATTTTTTCTTAGTAAAGTGCACCACAAAAAGCAAAAAGAGAAGGAGAGGAAGGAAGGTGGGAGGGAAGAAAAGGGAAGATTTTTAACTGCCATGCTTGAACAACAACTTTATCTTAAGAAAAAGGAAAACAACCCTTTTAAAAGTGCTTTATCTTGGTATTCCTTTGTAAAATTTAAAATTATAAGAGTTTATGTTATAATTTCAGAGAATATTAATATGAGGACTTGATACCAAATAAAGTATGTATTATACCTTAAGTAAACAGATAGGCACTACTTCTTTGATTATAGATTATTAGCTAAAAGTGAGTATAAATTTGATTACCTCCCATTCACTTGAAAACACAAATATATGCTCTCATAAAATATCTTTTTATCAAAAGATAACACCTAGAGTTTTATAATCATTAATTCTAATATCATTTGTCTCCTAGTCAAATTGTTTTTTAAGCTCTTTTAATTTTTAATTTTTTTTTTACTTTATTTAAGCTTTATTTAAACATATGATGTAACCCCACCACCCTCACCCAACCCCTCTTCCCCCCACCCCCCTCAGTTTGTTTTATGACATTAAGAGTCTCTTTTGGTTTTTCTCCCTCCCGATCCCATCTTCTTTCATTTTTACTTTTCCTACTACCTTAACTCCCACCCCCGTTGCATCTCCACTTCCTCATATCAGGGAGATCATGTGGTAGTTGTCTTTCTCCAGTTGAGCGTATTATGCTTAGCGAAATAATTTATTTTTTTATTTTTTTCTGCCCTTTTTTTTTAAAGAGTGACAGAGTCTGCCCTTTTTAAAAATTTTTTTAATTTTTATTTTTTTAAAGATTTTATTATTTATTTGACAGACAGAGATCACAAGCAGGCAGAGAGGCAGGCAGAGAGAGAAGGGAAGCAGCCTCTGCGCTGAGCAGAGAGCCTGATGCCGGGCTCCATCCTAGGACCCTGGGATCATGACCTGAGCGGAAGGCAGAGGCTCTAACCCCTGAGCCACCCAGGCACCCCCCCTTTTTTTAAATGCATGTAAGAATCTAGAATTTCACAGTTCCTTCACTTTAGTGTCCTGACACTGGTGCCACATGGACAGCCAATCCCTCCACTCAACCCTTCCCTCCCATCTCCCAAAAAGCCACTAGGAAATACATTCGATCTCAAAATGTCATAAAACAAACTTCCACTCATTTTGTTTTTTTTGTTTTTTGTTTTTTAAAGATTTTATTTATTTATTTGACAGACAGAGATCACACAAGTAGGCAGAGAGGGGAGGGGAGAAGCAGGCTCCCCGCAGAGCAGAGAGCCCGATGTGGGACTCGATCCCAGGACTCTGGGATCATGACCCAAGCCGAAGGCAGCGGCTTAACCCACTGAGCCACCCAGGCGTCCCCGCTCATTTTGTTTTTGAAGAGCAAAGATGTTTAATAGATTTTTTTCCTTTGTTATTTTTCTTTGAGACAAGAAGTTGAATGCTTTCTGTTTTGTAATAAAGAAAAACTTTTTATCTAATTCTTAAAGCCCTGGATATTTTGTCTTCTTCCTCCTCCTTCTTTCGCCTCCTGCCCTCCCTCCTCTTCTCTTCCTTCACTTCCTCCTTCTCCTCCTATTCCTTTTTCTTTTTCTTCTTCCCCTCCCCCTTCTCCCTTTTCTACCCCCTCCCTCTCCTCCTCTCCCTCTTCCTCCTCTTGCCCTCCCTCTCCTTCTTCTTCTTCAAAAATAGCCACCTTATTTTTCAATATGTGAAATGAACAAAAGTAAAACATAACTTGTAAGCAAAAGAATGCACCGCGTACAGAATTATACATCGGGCCTTAAGATAGAATTTTCTCAATATATATTCTCATCACTGAATTGACTGAATTGATTTTCCAAAAATAATATTAGAAAGCTCAACTTTTACCTAGTCTATGTGAGAAATAGTTTAAACGTAAAAATACATCGTAAGAGACATTTACCAACCTGTATTACTAATATAGATATTTAGGTTATGGATTAATTATTACACTAGTTTGAATTTTGCTATGTATGGCTTTGTCTCTTGCCTTTTACCCCCAACCCAATCTAAACACACCAAACTATAGACAATTGAATTCTTAAAGTATAACACTGATTCTAAAGCTCTAGAAAAATAGAAAGCGGTAAGCGGGAAACCCACACGAATGAGAAAAAACAAATCTGAGGCCTTATCTGAGCAGGAACAAGGCTCGTTTCAGAGGTCCGCAATCTTCTGTGACGTCAGGCACCAGGACCTATCCTGGACCCCTGTCCTTATCTGTGACAGAGTCACGGCCCCATTCTTACCTCTACAATTACCAGAAGAATCAATAAGCAAAACAATGTGCTAGCTTTCCTCTATGATTCCTTGATAAGATTTAGGGAGTAGATTTTCCAGAAATAAATGAAGGACGAGGTGACAAGTAAATGGGGGTCTGTTTGTGTGTACACAGAATTCACTGCAAGGACCTTCTCTGCATCATTATATGAAGTAAAAGGAAAATAATCAGAAAAGGTCAGAAGAAACTTTTTTTTTTTTCATTCTAAATGAACAATAACTGAAGTTCAAATTGGTTTTCCATTCATTCAAGAAGAGCAGTCATGTAGCAAGAGAACTCTGAGAGTGAAGTGCAAGATGGTGACCCTTTATGCTGCCAAGGCCTGAGCTGGCAGGGTGCGCCTACCCGTGTCCCTTAGCTCCAGGCCCCGGTGCCATGGCAAGAAAGGGCAGCGTCAAGACCCCTGAGCACCACAGCCTTCACAGTGCATGCATTTAAAAGAAAGCAGATGTAACCTGCAAAGGCCGATGGTGGGATGGGTTCGTATCTTCCAGGCAATGTTCCAAGGTGCCTCTTGGCTCTCTAACAGTGCTCAAGGGACAGCCTTCGGGTGACAGGGCCAAAGACTGAGGCAAGTAATCTGCCTCAGGGCTGTGCATTTCCCCACTCGGGCATTTTTCCTCAAGGAGGACTCAGCACATAAATCAGAGACAGAAGGTCTGTCTCCACGGAAGCCGAGGTATACTAAGAGGGTGAAGGAGCCATTGTCCCCAGCACTCGGCTGTCTGTTGAGAGTGTGATTACAGGCTGGAAAAATGCAGCCTTTGCAGAGGTTCAAGTGCCTGAATTATAAAACAGAGATGAATTAGGGCAGCCAAAATTCAAAGTACCGAAATAATGAACAAGTTTTCAGGACAAATGGAATTAATTTATAATGTATAGCAGGCAGTCTGCCCAACTGGTATGCCCTTTGGACAAGTAAAATAATTAAAAGCCTACGTGTTCTACCAATGCTATGTGAATTTTTTCAGCTGATTTCTACAACCCTTGCTGGAACTAAATATAGCATATGCTTTTTTAGCTTGACAAATAAAATCTGCGAAATGGATTAGGTGCTCACTATTACACAAGAATTGGACTAAATAATAAAGTATAAGCATGACCCTTAATTTTAAAAACCATCAAAGACTCCTATTTTGTGTCTTTTAAGAAAGCAGCTCCCTCTTTTCTCTGATGAGGTTGAAAGAACATGCTTCGGTGTTACACTCAATCTATTGCCACTTTGACAATGAATTAATTACTAGGTGACTTGAAATTTTTCTCTTCAGAAACGTCTTCATATTTATTAAAAATTCCAGAAACTGTGCTGAAGGTAGAAAATAACTAATACAAAATCTTGATCAATAAGGCATAGAGTAAAGCACAATTTTTAATGTTACCATGTATTTTCTTGCTTTAGGATGAATATAAACATATACAGAATTTGGACTGACGTTATCAAGAGTAAAACTCATTCCCTCCAAGGGGGGAATATTTTAAAGAGGTTAAATGGTCTGGCCGGTAATGTTTTGGTGTGTTTGTGAGATCAAACAGTAGTTTGGAATAAACAAATCTGTGACAGGAAACTATTGTCATTTCATTAACTGATCATTTGATAAAATACAGCTGTACATTATAAGAGTAAAAATAAGTGCAGAAAAATCCATAACACAGACTATGACTAAAATGCTTCAGGTTCTGAGTGTCACTGTTACATGTGATGTGCCTTTTAAAAAATAAAACTATACACACACACACACACACACACACACACACACACACACATATATATATCTCCAGTCTTTGTATATATATTGTTTTTCAGTAAAACTTTCCACATGTCCCTTTCTATCCTAAGTTGCCTTCTGTGCATTTTGTTGTTGTTGTCATAAAGGGTAGAGATTGGGAAGGAAATTCAGTGTTCATTTATTTGTTCTTTTCATTGCCTTCATTTGTAATTTATAACTGTGATTCAATCCTTGGTATACAGTAACTAACTTGTATTGAATATGTGTACATGTCAGATATCTGGCTTCAACTCTCTCAACATCTCTCTATACCTCAATTTGGTTGGCTCTCTTATTATCAAATTCACAGTCCTCACCATGTTTACATGAATGGTCTGAATAGTTTCTCTCACTTTTTCTCTTACCTCTCTTCTCACACACTCTGCTCTAGTCACTTGTGTCTCCTTGCCATTAATAGAGCATGTAAAATACGAATTGGCCTCAGGACCTTTGCACAGGCTGTCCCTGCTATCTAGAATATTCAACTATCAGTTATCCCCATGGCTTATTTTTCTCTCTACATTCACGTTTCTAGTCAAAGGTCACCTTCTTAGTAAGGCCTTCCCTCACCACTTTAATCTAACAGTGTCAGATCTTTCTCTCTACACACTTAATTCTGTTTTGTTTTATTTAATTTTACTTTGCTTAATTGCAAATATCACCATAGGGCATTACACTAGATATTAATGCAGTCACTTAGTAAATAGAAAATGAGTACCTGATAGATACCAGGCCTATAAAGTGGACCTAGATTCTTTGGATACAGCAGAAAACAAAAGAGACAAACACCCCTGCCTTCATGGGGTCTACATTTGAGTACGGAAGATGCAACACAAACTAGACAAATTAATAAAAACATATGGTGTGTTAGGTAGTAATAAAGAATCGTTATTTTTAGAAATAGAGCAGAAAAGGGAATTGAACCATGACAAGGGTGGGACTGAAATTTAAAGTGAGGTGCCCAGGGAAGGTGATTATAAGAACCTGAATGCTGGGAGGAAGCTAGCCTTTTAGACAGCTGCAGGAAGGAAACTTCCAGGCAAAGAAAGAGCACTTCCTGTGGGGTTGGAGGAAGGGGAGGGGAGGTATAGTTTATCAGCTGATTATCTCTCCCCTGGAATGGAACTTCCATTAGAGCTTCTATCCGTGTGGTTCACTGCCAAATCCTCAAAGCCTAGAACAGAAAGTTCTGACTAAGCATGTGTGAATGAATTTAATAAGTTAATTATCCTCAGTTTACCAATGATAAAACTGAGGCACAGCAGTTAAGTGCCCTGCCCAAAGCACACAGGTAGATTATTATTTGAACCAAAAAATTCTAACCCCGTAGTCTATGTGCTAACTCTTACTTTCTGCTGTTACATCCCAGTTCTTTCTGAAAGTAAGGAAGTCTACATGGTATGTAGATTAAATGGCTGAACTGGGAATCACAAAAGACTATGAAAAGAAGGAAGGAAAGAAAGAGACTATTCTAGATTACCTATTTTTATGTCCAGTTTTAGGTTTAGACTCAGAAATGTTAACACATTTCCCAAGGTTAATTCCAGAATTGTCTGAATTGAAGGCAGATCTGATCACCACTGAAGAGAACAGCAAAGGATGGGTAGTTAGCCTTGGCCTTATCATTGATTCATGTGTGACTGGGCAGTAATCTCTCTCTGTGCCTCAGTTTCCTCAGATGCAAAATGGAAAGATTGGGCTAGACAATCCCTAGATCCTTTTCCATTTTAATGTTCTTTTTCCTCTACATACAAAGTCCATTAAGATATTCTGGAAAGTTTTGAGCAATTCTTGCCCACTAAGAGATGAGTAGAAATCTTCTGTGAGGAAAAATAGACATACAGAGGCAATCCAAGGGGAAAGAGCTTTAAAGAGAAGGCAACAGGGCATAATAATTCATGTGTCAGAGAGATAATACACAACTATTAGACCGATTGGCTGGAACACAGGGTGAGGAAAGAGGCAAAGAGGATGTCGGAAGATGCTTAGTTTCTGAGGTTAGACTATGAAGAGTTTTCAGCACTGTGGTGAGGAGTCGGGATACTATTCGATGGGTCATTGAATGTATGAACAGCTCCCACAAAGAATCACCAGGGTTGTTGTTTATTTTTTATATAGGTAGTGGTACATCTACATTATGGGCTAGAGCAAAAATTAATGTTTTTTGTGCTAAGATGCTTTCTTTGACATGAATTGTTTCAAGATGAAGAGGACAGGCTTTAAAAAGTGAATACATTTCACAGATGTTAAAATAACATTAGAAGACCTTCCTTTCTCCCTTCTTTCTTTCTTGCACTAGGTCGTCGTAAACTGTGAGGCCAGTGCTCCGTGCTCCCATGTAGCTTATCCCAGAGTGGAAGACAGCATTATTAAATAAACAACACAGAAACTTACTCCTCAAGTCACTTTACAGTGCACAGGGTGTAAGACTTAAAGGACAATTCTAAATCGACTATAATCAATTTGAGAATTTTCACTTGGCACTAGGTACATGAGAATGGTAACTGTAGAAAAGAGTTGCAAGTTTCCTTTCTGTTGTTGGCTCACTGGTCAAGAAAGTAAGGAATAGTAAGAACAGATTATAGAGGCCCCCCAACCACCACTTATTTTTCCCTCCCTTCCTTCCCCTACCACCTCCTCTTCCTTATTCCTTGTTATGCCTTGCAGCAGTCATCTGTGTGAAAAGCTCAAAAAAGCTGCCTTTACAGACTGTGTGATTCACCAGTCTTTGCACAGTATTGCATTTCTTGATGACTCACATGTTGGATAACCCATGTGTGCCCTTCATTTGTAACTGGAGATTGTGTTTGTCTCCTAGACTTGTATATAAATCACATGGCCGGTAGCATATTAGTACATCTACAGTGTAGGGCAATAAAAAAGTAATAAGTATTTTTCAGCAATAGCTTGTCAAATGCACCTAAGAAAATTTAGTAGAAATCCATTTTTGAACAGAAAAGTCAAAAGGAAAAATATATATATATATATATATAAAACACATAAGCCAAAAAATAAAGTGCAGATACTCTGGATTTTGATCATATTAGAAAATTCCAGCCACTTTAAAGTCTAAATATTCAAGTAACAAATAATAAAGTCTAAATCTTTAAAGTCATCAAGTAATAAAGTCTAAATATTCAATAACACATTCAAATCAAATTACCACCATAAAGAAGAGTGACCACATTCTAGAAATTGCTACAGTGCTTACCAGTACACTACATTCAAAAAATAAAATGGGTATCGTAGTGGTTGTTTCTAAGAAACAAAGGAATTGTTGCACTGATGGTTTTGATGTGTGTGTGTATATCACATATATCTATATGTTAGCAACATACATGTATATATATTTTTAAAAATAATATCCTTGCTTTAAGTAGTGAGTTTTTAGAAGTAAATTAATAGACACTCTCAAACTTTATTTTCCCTTCCCAGTAGAGTCCTCATATTAATGAAGCAGAGACAACCACAGACCCCCCTATATTTTTCCATATTATTTCCCTTTCTTTGCCTTATTGAATATATCCATATTTTATTTTATTTTATTTTAGTTAAAGACTTCTTTTACTCATCTATCCCCATGTATTATTTTAGAATACGCCTTGCCTTCAAACAATTCAGAATTTTAAAAAACATTCTGGGTCTCACTTTGTGTACCTTAGTACAGGAATATTTGGAAGTGACAGGAAAAGTATCATTACAGAAGGGCCACTTCACAAACTTGGAAAACAAATGGACTCTGGTAAGGTATCTTCCGAGAATCAGAACACAGCTCTTCCAAACATCCATGACAACATCAACTGTCAATGGCAGGCTTTTTCCAAAGCTGATGCCTGGAAAACAATTGTTTATACTTTGTGTGGGGGGAAAAAAAAGTCTCTTCAGTTAGCTAATCTATCATAAGAAAAACAAAGTCTATTCATTTGAATGGGGAAAAATGAGGACAAATAACCATTCTCCTTTGGAAATGAAATTGTGTTATACAAATATTTCAGAATGTTTGCATTTTTAAAGTAGTGTCTATAATAAAAGTATAAACCTAGGCATGTTTCTAGTTTTCTCTAGTGAAAAATATTTGAAGAATATTTGCTTGCATCTGAAACTGTTCTAATATTACCAACCATCTTTTACCAACAAATTTTGTTTTCCTTTCCTTGAGTTTAAAGTAATCATTAAGCACTGTTCTGTTTTATGCTAATGAAATTGAAATGTGGAGGAAGTAAAATCAATTGGATAAAAGTAGAGATTACCTAATAATTCATTCTCCGGGAGAAGAGGGGCCATCTGAGCTGTGACTTATCAGAGCACAGGCATTACTACTGGGATTGTTAGACAGATGTCTCTAGGTGGAAATGAAGCCCCGCAGTGGGAGAAGTGAGAACAAACACACTTGTAATAAGAGGATGTAAATATCTGTTTTCTTAATAGAAACCTAAGAGGGTTTGCATCTGTATTTTTAAAAAGCACTTCATTCATATAGTTCTGTATTTTAACATTGACAATGCATTTCTCCCTCTTCTTTTTGAAAAGACATTACAATAAAAGGGGCAAAGATATTTCAATGAAGTTACTTGAGGGCGAATTTTTTTAGGCTATATTAAAAAAGATAAATTCATGATATTTATACTTATTCATTTGCACTTGAGTTGTGTGGAAACTATAGTTCAGTTCTTTGACACGGAACTGGATTAATCCAAAAAATAATGAGTACCTTTAGGAGATACTCTCTTCCCCATATGTTAATGCACAAATATCATCTGTATTTACTAAAATTCAAAGACAGCTAGGTTACAAATAGTTCTAGCAGTGGTTACTGAATTTTTCTATGGATTAAAAAGCTAGCACACTGGAAGATACTGCATGGTGCTAGTGATCCACAGTTAGCTGTAAAGACAAGCTTAGGTGGGAACCCTTTGAAGAATCCAGTTTTGGAGTACCTGCACAATTCCTGTCACATCAGCTCAGGATTAGTATGATTTGCATCAAAGCTTCAAAGTATTTTTAATACTATGGAAGCACAAACACACTCTAAGTTGATATTCAGGAAAACTTCTCACAGTAATTCTTCCTAAGAGTAATGAGATTAAGGTTCAGATGATGGAGAACTATTTTTAAACTCAACAAATCTAAAATGTGAGGCTTACTCTGTTGATAAAAGGAGTATGGCATAGGGCAAGTTGCATACTTCGCCTATTTTTTAAAAATACATATATTTAAGGTACTTCCAATCCATGAGCATGGAATGCTTAAGAGTTCAGACTTTAACTTTGGGAATACAATATGTTAACTTCAACAAAAACCAATGGCAGTCATGACTGCATAGTTTATGGGGTGGAGGAGGAGTATAAAGAATGGAACAGAAGACCCAAGTTTTTGATGTACCACCTATCAGCTATGAATCTTAATGAAATCTTAAACAAATGATTTAATCTCTCAGAACTCCATTCTCCAAGACAAAATGAATAGCTCTCAACTTCCCAATCAACTTCATGTTGCTGTGGTGTGGATTACCATAGCTAAGGGAGGAAAGAATCTATAATGGTTAAAATGGGTCTTGGTACCAGGAAGACCAAGTTTGAATTTGGGCTTCCGCCACTTTCTAACGGAAAAGCCTTATATACTTTACCTTTCAAAATCTCAGTTTCCCCTTCTGTAAAATGGGTATAAGAAAGCTATCCATCCCTCAATCATCTGTCTAGTAATCACCCCATTGTGAGTGCTGGCAAATATTAATAAAGCAGGACAAAGTATTTTTCTGATTAATATTCCACCTAAACATAACCTATTATTAATGGAAGTAGTGTGAGAAAAATTTTATTTCTCAAGTGTGTTCTTTAAATTAAAACTTTATGTCTAAAGTTAAAATTCTAAAGCAATTACATATTATTTAAGTTAGAGAATAACAAATGGGATATTATATCAATCTAATTGTAATTGCTCAAAGAAATGAATGCATTCAAGTCAGAGGGAAACATTGTAAAAGAAAAAGTATGAAAAGTATATTGTCTCTATTCTTCCTTCTGTCAATCTTTAGAAAGTATTTTTAGGTTTTCTTTCGACACCTAGGGGAGTAGCTGCTTGGGAGACTGACTTATAGGAGTGCTTAAAAATCTTCATACCTAGGGACACCTGGGTGGCTCAGTTGGTTAAGCAGCTGCCTTTGGCTCAGGTCATGATCCCAGCATCCTGGGATCGAGTCCCACATCGGGCTCCTTGCTCGGCGGTGAGCCTGCTTCTCCCTCTGCCTCTGCCTGCCACTCTGCCTGCCTGTGCTCGCTCCTGCGCCCTCTCTCTATCTGACAAATAAATAAATAAAAATCTTAAAAAAAAAAAATCTTCATACCTAAAGAAAAGAGAAAGCAGCGACTCAGACACTTGTACACCCCTGTTCATTGCAACACTATTGATAATAACAAAAGGGTGGAAGCAACCCACTGTCCGTCAATAGACAAAGGAATTAACGAAATGTGGTATATACGTACAAGGGAATATTATTCACCCATAAAAGATGAGGGAGTTTTGTTACAGCATTGATGAACCTTGAAGATGCTAAGTAAAATAAGCCAATCTCAGGAGGACAAACACCATGTGATTCCACTTGGGGTACCTAAAGTAGTCAAGTTCATAGAGACAGAAGGTAGAATGGTGATGGCCAGGACGGGCGTGGGGAAGGAGGGAATGCAGAGCTATTGCTTAATGGACATGGAGTTTCGGTTTAGGAAGATGAAAAAATGTTCCAGAATGAATGATGGTGATGACTGCACAATGATTTTAATGTATCTGATGCCACTGAACTGTACACTAAAAATGGTCTAAATTTTAGGTTATACATATCTTTTACATCATTAAAAAAATCTTCCTATCTAATAATTGTCAGTACATTTTCCTGCCTCCTTAGAATCAAAATCACAATCTTGTTTTTGTGTGTATTCAGTATGTCCAAAAATAATCTGAACGGGATGTGGAAAGGGGAATAAAATTGATCATTTTTGCTTTGGCTGAATCATCTCATTTTAATCCCCATTTTCTGAGTTTAAAATAAATTCATTTAATCTATGTTACGATAACCAAAATGGCTTCTGGGTTTGCTGCTTCTTCTAGCTAATGGGTTTGGACTAGAATGATTGATTGATTTAGCAAGGCAGGCATTTTATAGAACCACCCAAATAGCTCCCTATAAATGGAACTGAGGTCTGTACACAAATAGTACTCATACAAATGCTGCAAGTATTTACAATTGGGTCCTTTAAGGAAAGTCTTATGTAACTGAGTATCATAATATTCTTTATATACCCTCATCAGATCTTTAAAATTTCACTTTTCACATACACCCTTATTCCATCCATAAGCTTTTAGACACCAAAATTCCTATTCTAGTCCATTAGAACATTTCTCTCCCATATGCACCAAAGGACATATGCAAGGATATTTATAGCAACAGCATGTTTAACTGCAAAGCAGACAATAACTCAAATGTCAGAGAAGAGAATAGAAAAATAAATTGAGGGTATTTGCACAATTGAATACTATATAGCGGTGAAGTAAACAAACATATAATTATATGCAACAATGTTCCTGGCCCTTTGCAACATATTTAGTGATAAAAGCTAGTGTTAGTAAGGCTATTAGAAAATTTCTGCAAAGCTCTAAACAAGCAAAACTATCATACATACATAAAAAGATAATCCCAAAATAAGTCTCAAAAGTGGCAGAGCAATTGTGAAAATCTGTGTAGGTTACACTGCACACTTCAAAGGACATCATTCATATCGGGCCCAGCTGGATATGAAAGTACACATCTTGTGCATTTGTAAAGTACACACTTTGCACAACTTCATATGTAATGGACTCAGTAACTGTAACTTCTGGGGAAGAAGGGAGAAAGGGGAGAAGCAACACTTTCTGTACTGTTCTAATTCTTAATTCTAATTCTAATTCTACTGTTCTAATTATTAAACTGGATAGTAGATTTATAAGTATTCATTGCATTGCATAAAATTTTTTGTACTTAACAAATAATAGACTCCCAGAAATAATTCTCGGATATATCTTTGGTTTTGGGATAGAAGAGAGTGGGGATATAAAGTCAACTATTTTTCATACATGGAGAATTTTTTTATTCGACTCTATTCTTTCATCCCTAAAAATCACTATTTTTTTTTTTGGTTACCTAAGGAAAAAATACACATGCTAAATCAAAATATTACACTCTAGGGTGCCACTTGGCTACATCAAATTCTGAAAATGAAATATTTGTCATGATTTCTTGTCAAATATTAACTAAGTGTGGAAATATCTAATCCTGATTGCATGAAAAGGTGATATATTAAATTGTCCCAAGCTCAGTAAATATCTTTTGCAGTTCTTCAGGTAAGTAAAATACGTTGAACAATCCCTGGTATGTCTAGGTTGGGAAAAAGATCTAACTTCTCAAACCTACTATACGTTTGGTGATTCCCATCATTCCTATGCAATATGTAGTGCACAGCACACTCTTCTGATTTTCTACACAAAATTATAAGGAATGAAATTTGTTCAAAATTGTTTGAAAATTAAGAATCAATTTACTTGTAATGGTTGGCTCTTTCCAAAACAGATGGATATAATCTAATATAAACATTTTCAGTTGAAGCTGACCTAAAGTAGTATCACTTTCATTAAAAAAAAAAAAAAAAGCCTCCCATGGTGATGTTAAAGTCACTTATTGCAACAAGCATCTTATATCTCAAACTTAATTTAAAAATATTATTTTAAAAACTTGTGTAAGTCTAGTTAAAAATTCATGAAATTCCCATGAAATATTTTTGAAACATGGAAACAAAGTTATCCGTCAGTTACTAATCTAACATGCTTTTAGACAAAATAAATTTTGCTTTTTCAAATATCTTTATAACCATTTATAATATAGGTAATACTGGATAGTATTAAGGTATAAGATAATTGATTACATGTTCTTACTGATATCTTTTTAATAAAATTCTTAAAATATATATGTGTATTTTAAAGATTTTATTTATTTATTTGACAGAGAGAGAGAGAGCACGCTCGCACAAGCAGGCAGAGTGGCAGGCAGAGGGAGAGGGAGAAGCAGACTCTGCTGAGCGGGGAGCTAAATGTGGGGTTCAATCCCAGAACCCTGGGATCATGACCTGAGCTAAAGGCAGCTGTTTAATTGACTGAGGCACCTAAGCATCCCAAAATGTTTACATTTTTGAGAAAAAACTGTTTCTGTAAAAAATGTAACATCTTATTTTCCTATCTGCAAGACCATTCTAAGTGAAATACTCATTTTCTGAAAGTTTTCATTGGTAAATCACTACAATAAACATTACTTTAAAGGAACACATTCAAAACTTGTTTCTCCATTGACATTGAAACACCATCTATATTGTGTGATACACAAAAATGCAGAGAATAGCTCCTTCCATATATATATAATAATCCCTTTACTATATATTAGCTTAACATAAAGGACTTTGCTTTAAGAACAAAATATTTTAGCTATTATTCTTTAATGGACACACATTCTTGATTTTCACTTAATATTTGTCTATAATAAACCATGTATCATTTCATATCTAAGAAAGATTAGAACCCTAAAAACAAACAAGCAAAAAAATGTGGACAGGGGTTATCACAATAAAAAGGAAAAGAAAATTTACAAATTGGTTTTAATTAATTAAGTTAAAATAATATAAACCAAAGTATGTCTTTTGTCTAGCTTGATTAGGTCAACTCATAAACCCAGTTTAAAAAAGAATTTGCTCCATATTTCCAGCAAAAGAGAAAAATGAGGGCAAGTAGAGTATAGGAGAAGTTTTAAATGAGACATACTGGCAGATTATAATATGGTGTCTCATCAGATGACATGGTATTTTGACTACTTGACTGCAGAAGGGCCATAATTTAAAATGCCATTAAAGACACATAAGCTCTAGCATGGAGACAGGAATACTGCAAAATTTTTTGGTCTGTAGTCACCATGCAGATAAAATTGTTCCTTTGATCTTTCAATGCCAAAGTCTGTTGTCCAGAAGGGAAATGTCTTTGTGCTTCTGTCTTAAGCTAAGACAGATTTCATTTTCCATCTAAGTCATTTTGTTAACGCCACATAAAAAGTAAAGTGTATTTTATCAGCAGAGCTTAGTTTTCTTTCATTGTTATTTTAGGTTACTTTATGACTATGCAGTGCTCAAAAAAATGTGCTCAAAATACACACATCTGGATTTAAAGTGACTAGACTCTAATTCCAAATGTCTTGATGTGTTTACTGGCATTTGTATCTTAGGAATTAAGAACACTGTTGTTTTCTTCTCTTCTTTTATACACGTTTCTTAAAGAATAAGGATGTATTTTGCTTTTAAGACTTAGCAGAACATAAATATACGTTTGACCTCCATGAGGAACCTCACAAGCTAATAATTTGTAATAAAATTCAGGTAATAAAATCATTTGCAAAATCAGTGAATTCACAGTGAATTCTCTCCCGAGCAGGTCTCTTAATTACTGAAAACCTGTGATAGTTAACAATTTTTTAGCTTTAAATTCTACATATATATGTTACATTTTAAGGGGAACATAATCTGGGAGATGTTCATAATAGATTCATTATGTCTTGTTCTTTGGAAAATCCGACAGTAAGAATCACTCATTGTTATTTGCACATAGTCTTGATAGCTCATTGTAAATTCATGTCAAAAACAAATATTGTTTTTAGACCACAGGATGCCAGTGATAGTTTCCAGAATCCAGTAAACCTTAGGTCTTAAGCATTCACATTTTGATTCTTTTAATTTTAAAAAATGAGAGCTAATTTTAAAAAACAGATCCCAAGTTAAGAATATTTTTTGCCAAGATTGAATCTAATATGATATAAATATCATTTGTTTCTTTTCTCTGTTCTCACACATAAGAACTATTGCCAGTTTCTTTTTAAGGTGAAATTTTGGGGATGATTGAAGTAGTATATTTAAAGGCCAAAAATCATATTTTTATTCTGTCAAATCTTACTATCTGCTAAAATTTTGATAATAAACTACTAAAGTCAGGTTGGAAATAGTTTAAAGGTGAAATGTCATATGCACAAATAGTATTTATTTTTTCTTCCTTGATAATTTGGTTCTATAATGACATAAAATTCTAAGTCAACTTTCTGACAGTATTTTTTAGAAAATCAAGTCATTTAAAAAATGAAAGAAAAAGAAAAAAGCTTATTCAGCACTATTTCTGGTGCAGGTCATGCTCAAAGGACAATTTAAACGCATCAGGCTTTTCTACAAAACACCCATCAATAAGCAAACAAAATCACAACCAAAGCTCGTAACTGAACTCTTCATTAATGCCGTTCTTCTAACTATTTCAGAGAGTGGTTTGTATTCAGGAACAACGGAGGCTTCTTTTGTTGCCTGTCCCAGTGTGGGGACGAATGGAGGGGTTTCTGTTAAAAAGTCTTTGCCTAGCTTTTGTTGTTGCCCATTGGTGGCATATTATTAGTACAGACTCTAGAGTGTAACCTCCCTGAGAGCAGTGTCCTATGCATTCTTCTTTATCTCCCCCAGAGCTCAATACATATGGCAGATGACAGAAGTCCCCACCTGCTGGATGGTGCACCGTGCCTCTTTTGTGTAGTAGATGGATTCCTCGACAATGAAAAGTACATCACTGGCATATTACACAAACCCCTGCAAAACATAAATGATGTGTAAAAGCACCATCATATAAAAATAATTCTGCTTTGTTAATTTTGAAAATAATGCATCTGTCTATGAATGTCTAGGAAGAACCCAAGTTTGATATACAATTTCCTATTATTCAGTGCACTTTGATGTAAAGTGAATTACAGTTAAGATAACAAGAAAAGGCAAGAGCATGAATAGCAACAAAAAACTACCCTAGGAATACACTGTATATTTTGTATCTAATTTTGAAAAAATTTTTGTTTAAATCATGTCAACAACTTTCTAGAATCCGTAATTGCTAATGGTTATAAGTATCAGCCCCAGGCAGACTGCCTAGCAAGATTTTCTGGGGCACTGAAGGTAAATAAGCCAATAACCATGCAAACAAATATTGCTTTTATGGTTACTTAAATACTCAGTATACACTGGAGTATTAAAATACTAGAAGAAGGCACAATAACTTCTGATTATCACAGGAATATTTGGATAAAGCTGACAAAATGCTTAAGCATACATGGAATCAGTATTACAGGAAATTTATTATAAACCCAGTGTAAAAGTATTTCTAACCAAAGGCAATACCAGAGATTATAGTCACGAATAGAGGACATAAAGAATTATTTTAAATCAACTATTTAATTATGAAAGAGAGATTGAGATTTCATCACTTATGAGTATAAAATTCCAGAAGAAGTAATTAAGGAAAAAGAAAAATTAAATTAAATTGGAGATTAAGGCAAATAAAAATATACAATGGGGGATATTGTTATATTTGGGGGGAAATATAGGAAAGAGTAAAACCTTAGTAAAATTAGTAAATTAAATAAAAATCATATGTCAGTATGTTTTTGCAGAGTTACGCTCTGAATCACAGCAGTCCTCAACCTGTTCCACAGCAAACCAGTTCAGCTTCAAGGAGATCACCGGTAATAATTTTGATTAATAAGGCAGTTGTAGGGTGTTGCTAAAATCCATTTCATTCTTAATTTGATGAGTAAAAAAAGTACAAATGCTCTTATAATGAAGATAGCTTTTATTTGTAGCCATTTTAAAGATAAATCAACAGTAAAACAACACAATACTTATTTCTTTTGATTCTTTTTAAGGAATAAAAGAATGCTGAATAAACAACATTATAATTTTACTGGCTCAAAAACACAAAACAGTTTCAGACATTTAGTGAAGATAAAATACAATTGTGTTTGCCCAATACTAATAGTTCTGCACTCCTTTTGGAAATCTCTTGATTTCTAGCAGACTGATAAGGATCTGAAAATCTCTGTTAAGTGAGACCCTATGTGAGCAAATGCAAGGCATAGTGATTCCCACAATACTTTGAGAATCAATTTCTAACTTCAAAAACTCAATTCTCTTCCAAGTATTTAGATAGAAGCATGTCTTTGGAGAAGCCTCCTTCTATGCTGATTGCTTGAGAAAATTATGGTGGAGGTGAAACCACCAAATAAACTCTGGAAAAGAGTGCAATTATGAGCAAAATCAGTTAATTCTCTAATAAAGTGTGCAATGTCTAACATGGTTAACTTCAGACCATGACCACAATGAACAGTCATCTGTCATGAAGAAAAAGACAAGCTTCCATACGTATAAGTGGTTCAGATTGTGACAAGATACACTTTGGTGTATGGTTCCAAACTGTGACTGGGACACAA
>ML104054.1:1696-54123 GCA_003697995.1 Taxidea taxus jeffersonii | reverse complement strand
AGGAACCTCCATGCTGTTTTCCAGAGTGGTTGCACCAGCTTGCATTCCCACCAACAGTGTAGGAGGGTTCCCCTTTCTCCACATCCTCGCCAGCATCTGTCATTTCTTGACTTGTTCATTCATCACACCATTCTGACTGGTGTGAGGTGGTATCTCATTGTGGTTTTGATTTGTATTTCCCTGATGCCCAGTGATGTGGAGCACTTTTTCATGTGTCTGTTGGCCATCAGGATGTCTTCTTTGCAGAAATGTCTGTTCATGTCCTCTGCCCATTTCTTGATTGGATTATTTGTTCTTTGGGTGTTGAGTTTGCTAAGCTCTTTATAGATTTTGGATACTAGCCCTTTATCTGATATGTCGTTTGCAAATATCTTCTCCCATTCTGTCAGTTGTCTTTTGGTTTTGTTGACTGTTTCCTTTGCTGTGCAAAAGCTTTTGATCTTGATGAAGTCCCAATAGTTCATTTTTGCCCTTGCTTCCCTTGCCTTTGGCGTTGTTCCTAGGAAGAAGTTGCTGTGGCTGAGGTCGAAGAGGTTGCTGCCTGTGTTCTCCTCAAGGATTTTGATGGATTCCTTTCTCACATTGAGGTCCTTCATCCATTTTGAGTCTATTTTCATGTGTGGTGTAAGGAAATGGTCCAATTTCATTTTTCTGCATGTGGCTGTCCAATTTTCCCAACACCATTTGTTGAAGAGGCTGTCTTTTTTCCATTGGATATTCTTTCCTGCTTTGTCGAAGATTAGTTGACCATCGAGTTGAGGGTCTATTTCTGGGCTCTCTATTCTGTTCCATTGATCTATGTGTCTGTTTTTGTGCCAGTACCATACTGTCTTGATGATGACAGCTTTGTAATAGAGCTTGAAGTCTGGAATTGTGATGCCACCAACTTTGGCTTTCTTTTTCAATATTCCTTTGGCTATTTGAGGTCTTTTCTGGTTCCATATAAATTTTAGGATTATTTGTCCCATTTCTTTGAAAAAATTGGATGGGATTTTGATAGGCATTGCATTAAATGTGTAGATAGTTTTAGGTAGCATAGACATTTTCACAATATTTGTTCTTCCAATCCAGGAGCATGGAACATGTTTCCATTTCTTTGTGTCTTCCTCAACTTCTTTCATGAGTACTTTATAGTTTTCTGAGTATAGATTCTTTGCCTCTTTGGTTAGGTTTATTCCTAGGTATCTTGCGGTTTTGGGTGCAATTGTAAATGGGATTGACTCCTTAATTTCTCTTTCTTCTGTCTTGTTGTTGGTGTAAAGAAATGCAACTGATTTCTGTGCATTGATTTTATATCCTGACACTTTACTGAATTCCTGTACAAGCTCTAGCAGTTTTGGAGTGGAGCCTTTTGGTTTTTCCACATATAGTATCATATCATCTGCAAAGAGTGATAGTTTGACTTCTTCTTTGCCAATTTGGATGCCTTTAATTTCTTTTTGTTGTCTGATTGCTGAGGCTAGGACTTCTAGTACTATGTTGAATAGCAGTGGTGATAATGGACATCCCTGCCGTGTTCCTGACCTTAGCGGAAAAGCTTTCAGTTTTTCTCCATTGAGAATGATATTTGCAGTGGGTTTTTCATAGATGGCCTTGATAATATTGAGGTATGTGCCCTCTATCCCTACACTTTGAAGAGTTTTGATTAGGAAGGGATGCTGTACGTTGTCAAATGCTTTTTCAGCATCTATTGAGAGTATCATATGGTTCTTGTTCTTTCTTTTGTTAATGTATTGTATCACATTGATTGATTTGTGGATGTTGAACCAACCTTGCTGCCCTGGAATAAATCCCACTTGGTCGTGGTGAATAATCCTTTTAATGTATTGTTGGATCCTATTGGCTAGTATTTTGGTGAGAATTTTCGCATCTATGTTCATCAAGGATATTGGTCTGTAATTCTTTTTTGATGGGATCCTTGTCTGGTTTGGGGATCAAGGTGATGCTGGCCATCTTCATCCTTTCTTAAAAATAATTGGGTCTGTCAATTTTTTCTTATTGATTTATAAGAGATCTTTTTATGGCCTAGAAATAGTTCTTTGTGTGATTTATCCATGTAAAATATCTTCTCCCACGTTGCTTCTTGTCTTTTCATTCTCTTAATGGTGTCTTTTGATGAACAGAGGTTTTATTTTTTTTAAAGATTTTATTGACTCATTTGAGAGAGAGAGAGAGAGAGAGAGAGTGAGTGAGTTGAGGAGGAGCAATGGGAGAACAAGTAGACTTTGTGTTCAGTGGGGCTCAATCCCATGGGGGTCGATCCCATGACCCCAAGATCATAACCTGAACCAAAATCAAGAGTCAGATGCCCAACTGAATGAGCCACCCAGGCATCCCATGATGAATAGAGATTTTAAATTGTAATGAGTCTGAATGATCAATCTTTCCTATTATGTTTAGTGCTTTTTTTTAAAGAGTCTTAATTTTTTGAAATTATATTTTTTAAGTAATCTTTATACTCACTCTGGGCTTGAACTCACAACCCTAAGATCAAGAGTTGCATGCTCTACCAACTGAGCCCACCAGGCACCCAAAGAGACTTTATTTTTATTTATTTTTTATTTTTTTAATTTTTTAAAAGATTTTATTTATTTATTTGTCAGAGAGAGCGAGCACAGGCAGACAGAATGGCAGGCGGAGGCAGAGGGAGAAGCAGGCTCCCTGCTGAGCAAGGAGCCTGATGTGGGACTCCATCCCAGGACACTGGGATCATGACCTGAGCCGAAGGCAGCTGTTTAACCAACTGAGCCACCCAGGCATCCCGAGACTTTATTTTTAAAAAGAAGTTTCAGGTTTACAGAAACATGAGCAGAAAGAACAGAGATTCCCATATATTTCTCTCCCCTCCCCAACTCCCCTATTATTAACATCATGCATTGGTGTGGTTCATTTGTTACAACTGATAAACCAATATTAATACATGATCATTAACTAAAGTCCATAGTTTACATAAGGGCTCATCACTGTGAAAAAGTGTGAACACTTTGTGAAAAGTGTTGTACACTTTCTTTTTGGCTCTGACAAATGCATAATGTTATTTATCAACCGTTACAGTGCCACATAGAAGTTTCACTGCCCTAAAAATCCCCTGTGCTCCACCTCTTCATTCTTTCCCAGCCCCTGACAACTGTTGATCTTTTACTGTCTCCATAGTTTTGACTTTTCCAGAATGTTATATTGGTGGAATCATATGGTGTGTAGTCTTTTCAGACTTACTTCTTTCACTTAGTGATATGCATTTAAGGTTCTTTCATGTCTCTTCATTTCTTTTCAGCACTCAATAATATTCCATTGACTGGGCGTACCGTAGTTTATTTAATCATTCACCTACTGAAAGACAACTTGGTGGCTTCCAAGTTTTGGCAGTTATGAACAAAGTTTCTGTGAACATTTGTGTATAGGTTTTTGTGTGGTCTTAAGTTTTCAATTCCTTTGTGATAGCTGGATCATATTCCAAGAGTATACTTAGTTTTGCATGAAATCACTAGATTGTTTTCCAAAGTGGTTGTACTATTTTGCATTCCCCCCAGCAAAGATTGAGAGTTCCTGTTGCTCCATATCTTTGCCAGCATTTGGTATCATCCATATTCTGAATAGTGACCATTCTAATTGTTGTGTAGAAGCTCATTGCTATTTTAATTTGCATCTTCTTGATGACATGTGCTGTGGAGCATCTTCTCATATGTTCATTTTTCAGCCATATATATTCTTTGGCAAGGTGTCTGTTAGGGTCTTTGGTTCATTGTTTGTTTGAAAGAGAGGGAGAGAGCATGCGCATGTGTGGGTGAGAGCCCAGTGTGGGGCTCCATCTCACAATCCTGAGATCACGCTCTGAGCTGAAACCATGAGGCAGACACTTAACTGACTGAACTACTTAGGTACCCTTAGCTCATTTTAAAATTAGGTTGTTTGTTTTCTTATTGTTGACTTTTAAGAGTTTTTTTTTGTTTTTTGTTTTTATTTTTTTTGGATAACAGTTCTTTATCAGTTGTGTATTTTGCAAATATTTTCTCCCAGTCTGTGGCTGGTTTTCTCATTCTCTTGACATTGTCCCTCATAGAGCAGAAGTTTTTAAATTTAATGAAGTCCGCATTAACCATGATTTTTTTTCATGGGTAATGACTCTGTAAAAAGCCGCAGACATACCCAAGGCCATGTAGGTTTTCTCCTATGGCCTCTTCTAGGAATTTTATAGTTTTTTTGTTCTATATTTAGCTCTGTGATTCATTTTCCATTGATTTTTGTAAAGAGTATAAGGTCTGTGTCTAGATTTACTCTTCTTGCATACGGATGTCCACTTGTTCCAGCACCATTTGTTGAAGAGACTGTCTTTTCTCTATCGTATTGCCTTTGCTCCCTTGTCAAAGATCAGTTAACTACACTTATTGGAGTTATTTCCAAGCTCTCTGTTATCGTCCACTGACTTACATTTCTTCTTTCATCAATACCACTTTGTCTAGATTGCTAAGTCACATTCTTATGGATGCCTACACATCTCCAGGGTGGAAAATCAAGCTCATTATATAGAGGATGGAATTATGGCTCAGTATCTATTTGGGCTTATTGTCCATGGACCCAGAACTAGTTTATTTGTGACCAACTTAAAATTACTAGTCTGTCTCTTTCAGTGGCAAGAGACAGAAACCCAACTCAAACTTAAACAAAGAAAGAAATGTTTTAGCTCACAGGAACTAGGAAGAACTAGGTGGAAGTGGCATCACATACAATTCTGAATATCTGTCTCTTTCTGCTCACCTTATTTAGAGGATTTTTAATAAGAAGAAAAATTAAGGGGCACCTGGGTGACTCAGTGGGTTAAAGCCTCTGCCTTTGGCTCAGGTCATGATCTCAGGGTCCTGGAATTAGCCCCACAACATCTGGCTCTCTGCTCAGTGGGGAGCCTGCTCGCCCCGCCCCCCACTGGCCTCTCTGCCTACTTGTGATCTCTGTCAAATAAATAAATACAATCTTTAAAAAAAAAAGAAAAAAGAAAACCCAAAAAACCTACTTCTTACTGGCTCAAAGAATAATTTCTTCATTTCCTTCAAGTGTTTGTTCAAATCTCACTTCCTCAGTGAGGCTGACCAACCTTTATTCAACACCTGTCTCCTTTTCACCGTGCTTGACTTTTACATTTTATCCACTTACTACTTCTTAACATACTGTATTATTTTCTTATTTATGTTTTTAGTTTATTATCTCTCTTGGCTAGAATGTTAGTTTCACAAGGGCAGGGCCCTTATGTATTTTCTTCACTGAGAAATTCAAGCTCCTGGAACAGGGCACCGACAGCATCCCACATGGTAGGTGCTCAACAAATATTGCTGAGTAAATGAAAGGGAATTTATTTTCTTATATAAGATGAAATCCCGGGACGCCTGGGTGGCTCAGTTGGTTAAGCGGCTGCCTTCGGCTCAGGTCATGATCCCAGCGTCCTGGGATCGAGTCCCGCATCGGGCTCCTTGCTCTGCAGGGAGCCTGCTTCTCCCTCTGCCTCTGCCTGTGCTTGCTTGTTCTCTCTCTCTCTCTCTCTCTCTCTGTCAAATAAATAAATAAAATCTTAAAAAAAAAAGATGAAATCCCGAGTTGGGTGGTTTCAGGACTATTGATTCTGTGGCTCAGTGACATAATTGAAGCCATGGTCTCTTCATCTTCCCTGTCTGCCACCCTCAGCATGTCAGCTTGATCTCTTGGTCTGGCTCTCTTCATGGTTGCAAGATGGCTGCTGCAGTTCCAGGCATCCCATTTATGTCTTTTTTTCTCTAATCAATGAGGAATCCTATATTGATTTCTCTAAGACCACGCTTGCATATATAACAACAGAAATTAGAACAGATGCATAAAATAAATACAACCCTCATAGGCACAGTCTTAATAGAATTACTCAGTTGCAACAATGTTAATTTTGTCAATGTAAATTTATGAAATGTTAAGAAGGCATTTTGGGTATAGCTAAATATAATAATTTGGACACTGCTTTTGAAAAGTTTAATAGCTGGAAATTGTTTTTTAAAATACCTATTAATTATTTAGTTTAATAAAATTTCTTAGGGAAAAATGAGGAACTCTGTCATGAGGATGACTAAAGGAAAAGGGTTGAATATATTAAAGTGAGATAAAGTAATTTTAAAAACTGTGAAAATGTATTTAAAAATATAGAATTTCCATAAGGCATAATGTGGCCAAAAGCACATGAAAGACAACTAACACATTTTTTGATGAGATAAACTGAATGCATCTTTTGTTTAACGTAGGTCAAATGAATTAAGAAAATTCCCTTTTGCTGAAATAGAAAATAAGATAGTGGCAAAGGATCTGTTGAGCTCTTTTAATATTAACTGCTTTGAAAAAGTAAAGAATAATGTGAAAATGTTAATTTAACAAACGGACTGGGTGGTTGCAATATCGCTCCACCTATGTGAAAGGCTCATGCTTATAAAATCTGAAGAGAAAATAACTACAAATCACCCTGTTACTCCAGTGGGCATTTCTAGCTGAATTAAGTTTGTCCTTGTTAAAGAAATTATCTTCGGTCCGCCCCCCTCAGGAATGCATGTAAAACAGTTCCTGTCTAGATGTAAGCCTAAGGCAAAAAAGTTCAGTGCTCAGTTACCTGCTGTGTGAAGTCTCATATTTTGCAGGGAGCAAGTGAAATAGCATTTTAATCGGGAGTCTTGACCCATGCTCTTCTTTCTCCCTTCACAGCCCTGCAAGCTATTTGGCATACGAAGGTCCTGACCTGAGAAAACCATCTTGGATAACCACGCAAGGAGAGGGAAAAATGCAACACCTAGGAGATTTCAGTAAACAGTAGAATCATGCCAACCTAATCTGTGTTAAAATGCTTGGAATGTGGGAGCCGCCGATGATGCCTGTTGTCTGTGTGTCTGACTGAATCCTTTCTTTTCTCAAAGCAGCAAAGCCAAGCCTGGGAACCAGGCCAAATGCCTGCCACTTACCTTAAATTGATCAGCCACTTTGAGATTAAAACCCCTGAAAGCTGCCACACCGTGAAAACAAGGCCTCCTTCACATTAAAGGCGAATGGCGACTTTGGGTTTGCTGTGATCTTTTTTCCATTTTGTCCAGTTTTTCACTGTGCATACTTTTTTTTTCCTTTCCATTTATGCTCCAATGTAGAAGCCAATAGTTACAGCATCTTGGCCAGGCATTCATTAAGGTTTATAAGAACAAAATTTATGGTTATTTAGGAGCCGGTACAAAGACAGACTGTTGCTGGAAAAAGAAAAAGAAATACAGGTGGGAAATATAAGTCTCAACAAAGGCCCATACTATAGGGGAGGGTGCTGGGTACTCAGGTCTTGGAGGAAAATTAGATTGTATTTAAAACCAGCTACTCCTCCCCATTTTATGGTTCTGTAGATGATTAAAACAAGTATAGCGGTCATTCCAAGAGATTTTTCTGTCTTGTGTCAGGGTTCCCACTGACAGGAGTGGGCAGCCATAGAGATGAATAGATATGTCAGTCTGGGTGGTACGCCTGTCAGCTTGGCTCATGGGAGCACATTAAAAAAATATGTATATACATACATATATATTTTTTGAATATATTATATTCTGATCCATAATACATATTATAGATCAGAATAAGGGCTCTGTCGTGAAGAGATGAGTCATGTTATCATCTCAGTGGACCTTACATAATGGCAGGGCCTGTATTTCCAAAAAGGTAGGGTGTGGGCAAAACACACCCATAAGCTCTGAATTCAGGTAATAATGTAGAATTCTGGCACAGGCTGCAAGACTATATTCTCCCTTAAGAAATACTGCTAATGATTCCTTTTTTATTTTTTTAAATACTCCAATTTCCTGCAGTAGGGAATAAGAAGGCTCGTTGTCCTGTCACTTGCAATATTTATGAAGTGGGCATTTTAAGCATGTATTTTAGTTTCTACTAATTGTTTTCCAAGAAGTACCTAGGAGGACTGGCATATATTGAGAAAAACATAAAGCTTCAATGTTTCATGATGTAAACATTTCCCAAAATGCCACCAGTTTTAGCTGTGCCAGTAACTCGCTGTATGACTTAGGGCGAGTTAAGGTAAGTGCCCAGCCACCCATCTCCTATTATTAAATGGGATTATTACTACCACCACCATCACCACGATTCCTCTTGCCAGGTACACTGTAACAGAGTATTTGCTTCCACTTCTCAGGCCTTGTACACATAAGAATGTTTTCCCTTTTCTCTCCCTGAAATTAAGCTCATCTTTTTTACAGTCTGTGTTTTGGAAATCTTCCACACCATTCTTTCCAATCCTTTTTATCAGTATCATCTCAACCTGGAAATATGTACAGGGTTATATGAACTGGGATTTGCCTACATGTTGTTCTGCAAAGGACCCACTTACTTGTGCACAGTATCTTGTATCTCCCCTGATTTGCACACATTTTCAGCTCTCCAGGAGAGAGCATGGTCTTCTTGATATCTCTTCACCAACAAGGTGCCCATTGAATTAGAACTGAACACACACACACACACAATCTTTTGCCTCATTTCATAAAATGTTAAATATAACTTTGGCTGCGTGAACACACAGTGTGAGCCTCATTTACAGATAATACTGATTATTTCTGAGCATGGGTGAGCCTGTTTGCTAAGTAGGGATTAGAAGTCACTTCCCTAGTTTTGCAGAGTGCCAGAAAACCAGGGTCATCATAGAGGGAACAGAAAAACACCATGGTTTGGTCTGGTGCTGATTTCTGTCTCTGCAGCTTTTTAACTAATTGACCATATAGCTTTGTCGATTAAATTTCCTACCATGTCCAATAGACTTTTATCTTGATTCCCGATTTTATCCTAACTTCCAAAGTCTCTGTAGTTTGTATTTCCTCTTAATTCTAATTCTATCATATTTCATCAGTCATCAAGTATTTATGGAGGGGGCGCCTGGGTGGCTCAGTGGTTAAATGCCTGTGCCTTCGACTCAGGTCATGATCCCAGGGTCCTGGGATCCAGTCTCACATCGGGCTCTCTGCTCCATGGGAAGCCTGCTTCCTCCTCTCTCTCTGCCTGCCTCTCCACCTACTTGTTATCTCTGTCTGTCCAATAAATAAATAAAATCTTTAAAAAAAAAGTATTTATGGAGGACCTGAAATGTGCTTAGTGTTAGGCTAAGGGTAATTGGAAAACTCCTATATAACAAGAAAGAGTTGGTAAGAAAATACAAAGCAAGCAAATAACTGCCTGCAGTGACTCGCTTTGTATTTTGTTGCACAGGGTAACAATTTGAGGACAATTCAAGAGAATGTACGATGGAATCTTGTTTCATGAAGAAAGAGCCAGTATGGCACTCCAAAGAGTGTGCGCTGAAGCCATCGCAGAATGTAGAAGTCTCGAACAGGGACCAGAGGAATGATGGAGGAAGAAGGGATGTGTCTCTGAGAGAAGGGAAAAGCATGAACACAGGCAGAGGTGAGAATGAACCTGGTGACCTCACGAATCAGCCAAGACATGCTTTGGGTGGGACATGAGAGGATGGCCAAGAATGTTTTGGGAAATAGGACTAAGAGATAAGTGCCAACTAGTGGAAGTCCTTGCAGGTCAAACAGAAGGGTTGTGATGGTCTTGGGAGAAAAATGGGACCCTCTTTAGGGTCCAGAATGAAAGATTTAAGATGACTATGAATTCTTTTTGACGCAAAGGGCCCTAGACTTGGAATAGGAACACCTAGGCTCCTGTCTTGGTTTCACCACTTTTTTTTTTTTTAATTTATGTGTTAGAGAGAGAGAGCACAGGCAGACAGAGTGGTAGGCAGAGGCAGAGGGAGAAGCAGTCTCCCTGCCAAGCAAGGAGCCCGATGTGGGACTCGATCCCAGGACGCTGGGATCATGACCTGAGCCGAAGGCAGCCGCTTAACCAACTGAGCCACCCAGGCGTCCCTACACATATTTTTAATTGGAGGTCCATGTAAGATTAAGGGCTCAATATTGTGAGGAATAAAGGGAAGGAAAGGTACTTTCTAGGAGCCTGGAGATTAGTTAAGGAGACAGAGCCAGACCTATACAACAATTCAGAAATAACACAGGTGAAGGCAAGGAATTATGAAGCACAGCCTACTCCTGCCCGAGGAATCCCATCGGAGTGGTTTCAGCAGCTTGGCTCTGGGCGATGTCGCAGGGGAAGGACACTGTACAGACCTAGTCTTTGAGCAATGACTGGCCCTTTGAGTGTGATCTCCGGTGTGAGTGACAGCAGAGGCTCTGCTCTTCAGGAGTGGAGGATAGGAAACACCTTGGCCATCCATCTACATGGACAGCCTGTTACCAATGTAAAGCAACCAAAAAATGTAATCATATTATTTTGTAGCCACCCTCTGTGTGTACATCACATGTCCACAGATTTTGTGTAATTAGAGCCCAGAGACGATTTATTTATTGGTATTTATTGAACACGTTCATTCTGACTGTGTAATATTTGTTATTTATTTATCTCTCTAAATGTACATGATACTTGACAAATATGTAGAAAGACAAGTTTCCTGCCCTGGAGAGTTTATGTTCCAGTATGCACTAATAGAACAGAGGGGTAGGATCTTAACTTGGGGAAGGCTTGGCAGCTAGGGAGAGACTGTCTAGGTCGAAGAGAGGGGAAGCTGAAATCTCTGGAAAAGTGGGGATGGGCATGTGGAGGGAATGGAGGACTTTAAAAGAAACCCTTTAAAAGTAAGCATGATGTTGAGTCAGTATAATGCCCTTGGAAAACCTTGGTGAGAGCAAGGGTAAAGGTTAAGATTGTGACAAGAAGATGAATAATGTGGAAACGTTAGTACCTGGGGAGCTGCCACCATGTACTGCGGCCATCGTATGTGATGGACTAGACGCCTTGTGTCTATTAAGTCACAGAGTCCAAAAAGCTGATTTTAGTGTCATCACACTCCATATGTGGAAACTAAGGTTCAGAGAGATTAGGTATCTTGTCTAGAATGTCACAGCTCATAAGTGGATGAGCCTGAATTCAAAGTCAGATTTGACTCCAAAGTCCATGCTTTTTACTCTACACTCCCACAAAGCAAAGAGAATGTCAAGAAATGAGAAATAGACAGGAGGATTAGAACACAGGCTGACTGTACACCCTTAGCAACAATAGAGTGCAACCACCACAGTATCGAAGGGAATAAATTTCCTTATGTGAGAAAAAAGTGGAGTCACTGCTGGTAAGTTCAATGACTGAACTGAACTGCATTTATCACTAGTATATTAAGACAGAAGAACATGTTGAGATTTATGCTAATGGACAGGTAGAGCGGGCAGAGAGTAGAAACATATGGTGTGACTATGGAGAAAAAGAGTAATGAGGAAAGATGAACAGGAAAAGCTTCAAACTTCCTCAAGAAGTGAACATGGGGCACCTGGGTGACTCAGTGGGTTGTGTCCCACTCTTGATTTCAGCTCAAATCATGATCTCCGGGTTGTGAGATCAAGCCTCTGATCGAGTTGGGCTCTGTGCTGGACATGGAGCCTCCTTGAGATTCTCTCTCTCTCCATCTCTCTGCCCGTCTCCTCCCACTCATACACTCTCCATAAAAAAACAAAACAAACAAGTAAACAACAACCAAAAACCAGAACAAAACAAAAAACATCCCCCAAACCAGTGGACATTTAAGAGCTCTGGATTTGCAAGTAAATGTATCTTTCATTCTTTTTTTAATTATTGAAGTATGAAACATTGACACACAATGTTTCATTAGTTTCAGGTGGGTAACATAGTGATTGGATGACTCTATACATTATGTTATGCTCACCACAGGGGTAGCTACCTTCTATAACCATACAATGCTATTACAGGTGGCCAACAGACACATAAAAATGCTCAACATTGGGGGACCTGAGTGGCTCAGTGGGTTAAAGCCTCTGCCTTCGGCTCAGCTCATGATCCCAGGGTCTTGGGATTGAGCTCCGTGTCAGGCTCTCTGCTACACAGGGAGCCTACTTCCTCCTCTCTCTCTCTCTCCCTGCCTCTCTGTCTACTTGTGATCTCTGTCTGTCAAATAAGTAAATAAAAATCTTTTTAAAAAAATGCTCAACATCATTCATCACCAGGGGAATGCAAATCAAAATCACAATGAGATATCAGTTTATGCTATCAGAATGGCTAGTATCAGAGAGACAAGAAATAACAAATGTGGACAAGAATGCAGAGGAAAAGGAACCCTGTTGGTGGGAATATAAATTGGTGCAACCATTGTTGGGAAATAGTGTGGAGGGTCCTCAAAAAATTAAAAATAGGAATACCATATAATCCAGTAAATCCACTATTGGGTATTTGCCCAGAAAAAATGGAAACACTAACTTAAAAAGACATATGCACCTCTATATTCATGGCAGCATTATTTACAATAGCTGAGATATGGAAGCAACCTAAATGTCTACCATAGATGAGTGGATAAAGAAACTGCAGTATATATATACAGTGGAACATTACTCTGCCATGAAAATGAGTGAGAGTTTGCCATTTAAGACAATATGGATGGACCTTTCATTCATGAATCTATGATCAGGCTGTATTGGCTGCCTGCCTCTTTTTTGCCCCAACTGCACAGGAATCCATTGGCATGGAAATTTGCCTATCATTTCCCATTTCTTTTCCAAAAGCATTTAAAGCAATTTTGAACAAAAATATATCTGCCCAATAAGGTTCGTAAAAGTGAAATAATTATAAATTTACCTACAATGCTCTTTCCTAACTCCTTACCCCCAGTCAACCACCAATTAACTCAATCTCATACTTAAAGACCCAACTTAAAATTCCTTATCGATCTGATCCTTCTATCTTGTCCTATAGCTGTTCCATGCACTTAATTTTATTATAGCATTTTCATATGGTCTTACAGTTAGCCATTTCATGTAAGCTTTCTTATTAGACTATGAGGTCCTTGAAGGTAGGAATCAAGTTGTGTTCATCTTTGTACGCACTGTATTTTGCAAAGTATCTGACACATGTTAGGTACTCAAATAGTTATTGAATAAATAAATGATTAAAATGTGAATCAAAGGGGGCACCTGGGTGGCTCAGTGGATTGAAGCCTCTGCCTTCCGCTCAGGTCATGATCTCGGGGTCCTGGGATCAAGCCCCGCATCAGGCCCTCTGCTCAGCGGGAGCCTGCTTCCCTTCCTCTCTCTCTGCCTGCCTCTCTGCTTGCTTGTGATCTCTGTCTGTCAAATAAATAAATAAAATCTTTAAAAAAAGTGTGAATCAAAGAAAAAAAGAAAGCAAGTATTCTAAACTAAAGAGAAACAGAAAATCACATTATCATTAACAAAAGGAAAAGGCAAACCATTCTTAGGGAAGCAGTGTTTAGTTTAACTGGAGTGCTGGGGTGGCTCAGTCAGTTAAGCGGACTGCCTTTGGCTCAGGTCCTGGAGTCCTAGGATGGAGCCCTGCATTGGGCTCCCTACTCAGCAGGGGAATCTGCTTCTCCCCCTCCCCCTGCTCATGCTCTCTCTCTCACTCACTCTCTTTCAAATAAATAAATAAAATCTTTAAAAAAAAATGAGTATGCCTAATTACCTTTGTTTGGGGGCATTTAATAAGTTATAAATTAATTTTCTAAGCAAAAGCTTCATGTTAAATAAAGAATACATATCTACAAAACAATGATCAGCTTGTCAAAGAATTATGACTAGAAATTTCCAGTACTAATGACAAAAGACACCTACATTTATCAAAAGATTATGACACTATTACCATGAAAGTGTTTTTTGCTTTTTTCGATGAGTTACAATGTTACCAAAGGAAATACAATTTTAACCACCCATCAATGTAATGGACAATGGCATTATTTTTTAACCATATGCCAAGTGCCCTCTCTTCCACCATATTTGTTTTGAGACACTGTGGTTCAGTAGAGAAGATGCACTTGGAATCAGGCGTCCTTAGCTTCAGTTCCTAGTTCTGCCACATATTGCTATGAGATCCTGGAAAAATTATAGAACCTTTCTGAGCCTCAGTTCCTCATCTGTAAGAAAGATAGAAACAGCATAGCAGGTAGTGTATGTCAAGTGCCTAATACAGTGGTCCTCCTATGGTGGCTACTCAACGCTAGTTACGATTCAGGGCAAAAATCCAATTGTCCTTCATTAGGACACTTGCAACCATTCCATACATTTTTAGGGCAGTAAGAAGGCAGTGAGCACATTTCACGCTGTTTCCTTGGGGCATTTTGCTTTTGAATGTTGCCCTGCTGATGATTGCTAAAACAATCACTATCTTAGCTCTCGCTCTGGGGATGTTACCACGTGTTGCAACAGGAGAGCTGCATGAAACTTTTGTCTAGCTGAAGCCATCTTGCTTCACTGGTGCTATTTTCCCCTCATATTTATCACACAGATCCTGCCGGAGCAGACCCCAGAATTTTCATCAATCTATGCTGTCCTTTTTAAATCTCCACAGCCTACATCCTGGTCTTTATCATCTATCTACACAGACCTTGTTCCAGTTCTTTCCATAAAAATAACCAGGAAAATCTTCTTCAAATAATGCGTTCAGGGTTTAATTACCCCGTTCAGGAATTTAAGAGATAAGATGTGCTAACCTGTCAGATTATGGGCCCACCCATATCAGTATTTTTTTTTCTACATAAAGGAAAATTATATGGGGAGTCTCAAGAGGTTATGAAAATACCTTAGTTATCTCCCAACAACTTCCTAATAACCTACTACGAATACAGCTAGAATGTCTTTGTTTCTTTAGGATTGGTTTCTTGATATAGTCACATTCTATGTGGCAGAAAGAGTCCCACAAGAGAAAGGACATGAATCTTTTTTTTTTTTTTTTTTAATTAAAGGTCTCTGTAGAGAATGGGAAACCATCACCTCAAGTGTAGTAGCTAGAGCTGGGGTGGGTGATACCTGAGGTCATGTGTTTATTTCAATGAAGAAGTGAGGAGAAAAATGCTGATCTGGTGATTTCTACTTCTCCCATAAAAATGGGACTTCAGAAGGAAAAAGTAAGGAGATATCTAGGTCCACAGAGAAATGATAAAGCCCTGCCCATGAGGGAGGGTCATAGTAACTATCTCAACAGGTACCATTCATTGACTTAGAACCTTCTGTCCCTGAGTGTCATTCTCTTTTTGAATCATGATTTGTGCTCCTCAGAAATAAAGATAGGGTTGAGATGCTGAATTCTGCAGCTTTCCATTTATTTCCCATATAGTTAAATTTAAACTACTCCATTCTTTATCAATCACAAATATTTATTCAATGACCACTGCATTGGCTGCTACAACACAAATAAAGCAGGATATGACCACAGCAGACCTTTGAAGGATTTAAGAATTTTTTCTTTTTTATTGGCTGCTCAGTGTTCAAGCCCCTTCCTCCTTGTGGGAACACACTAGTATGTGTATTGGTGGGATGGAAGAAGAGTGGGACAGATGTCCCTTCTCCCTGTCCTTCCTGTAGCTACAGTGTGGGCATAATGATGTAGGCTGAGATCATTTCTCCCCTTGGGGCTTTTGCCCCGCCAGCAGTAATGCAAAGACATTGGGATTGGTTAGAAATTATTTATGGTAGCGTAGAGAGTCCAGCAGCAGTGGTGTCTGTCGAGGCTGGGATGGTGTGACCTGTATCGGTATCTTAGCTAGAGAGTTCCTATGGCCTGAACTTGACTGTGATTCTTATGATTGCAACTCTGGTTCCTGTCTGCTTTCTGACTCTGCCTCTCCAGCCTCCTTTATATGTTGCCTGAGTTAGTTAGAGCACATTTTCTGTTGCTTCTCAGCTAAAGCTGATTAATGATGTACAAATATGGCTCCTTTCCACACACGCTGTCTCAGGCCTTCAGTCTGTCTCCATCTTGCAGCTCTGCTATGTGAGCGTGGTGTCCCAGGCTGCTACAGCAGGGAAGAATGTGAGAGCTTCCGCTCTCTCATACGCCTTGGCTCAGGAGCACACATAGCACTTCCTCTCCTGACCATTAGCCAGAACCCGTCACACGGCCCCACCCGACAGCAAGGAGGCAGGAAGTGTCATCTTCCTGTGTATCGAGGAGGGAGAGGAGATTTGTGTATGGGAGACACTAGATGTCTGTGCCATCGAGAGTTATGACTGAGTGCTAAAAGTTCACTAACGGGGGAAAGGGAGACAGGCTTAGAGAGGGGGAGAAAGGAGATCGGCAACAGCCAGTGCTTCCTCAGACTTACTCTGGACCAGGGTCTCCTGGTCCCTTAGCCACTTGCTCTGTCTCAGCCTTGGCTAGAATCTAAGGTGTTGACCAGTCACTGGGAGGGTGGGGCTGCGGAGCTTCTCCTGTCTCTTCTGGACTTGAATGAAATGCTGCACAGACAGGGTGTATAGTCTGGCTTCCCAAGGGGATGCCAAAGAGGCTGAATGTGGCAACCTGGAAGGGCTGGGAGGCTAACTGCCTGTGGGTCCCACTTTGGCTGGGGGAAACCAGGAGTCAGGAGGGAAGTAGGCAGACACATTCCCTCTTATTCTTCCTTCCCTTGAGGCACAGTTTTTCCAGAAGGTCAGACAGGAGACCTGCTGCATCTGGCCCTTTGTAAAGTAGTGGCCCCCATGGAAATCCTTCATGTTCTATGGCTTCCCATCTTTTCCTGTTTCATTTTCTTTTCCCCCATATTCTTGCTGGTTTGGGATTGTATTCCCAAATAAAACCCTATAAGAAAAACCTCCGTTTCCTCCGCTATTACACTACTTTCTAGTACTACCATACTTAAACTTCTGATCAGCAAATGTGTGGGGTTTCTCCCCACACATTAAGCATTTCCCCAATTCTTGGTGGACACCTGCTGAATGTCCTACAATTGTATTCAGTTCTGACACTACCTACCTTGAGTTATCATCAGATCCCACAAGGTTAGGGCTCAGTCCCACAGGACTGCCACCACTTTAGGGGCCAATTAAAAGTCCCAGGTTGTCACCTGCACTTCTGGCCCACTGGCTATCATTCAGGGTTCCCATGACCCTCTTTTTCAGTTCAGTAATTTGCTGGAACAGCTCACAGAACTCAGGGAACCAATTTCATTTACTGGTTTATTATATAATGAAGGCTGTGATAAAGGATGTCGATGAATAGCCAGGTGAAGAGATATGCAGTGCAAGGTTCAGAAGTGTCCTGAGAGCTAGGGCTATCGTCCCCATTGAGTTGGGATGTGTCACTGTTTTGGCACATGGATGTGTTCACCAAGTCATAACCTCTTTGATCCCATAGACTAGGGATTTTTATGGAGGCTTCCTCACACAGGTATGATTAATTATTAACTCAATCTCCAACCCTCTCCTCTCCTCAGAGGATGGGGGATTGAGCTGAAAATTCCAAATTTCTTTTTTTTTCTAAGATTTTATTTATTTATTTGACAGAGAGAGAGATCACAAGTAGGCATAGAAGGAGGCAGAGAGGAGGGGAAGCAGGCTCCCCGCTGAGTAGAGATCCTGATGCGGGGTTCGGGGCTTGATCCCAGGACCCTGAGATCGTGACCTGAGCCGAAGGCAGCAGTTTAACCCACTGAGCCACCCAGGCGCCCCTTTTTTCTTTCTTTCTTTTTTTTTTTTAAGATTTTATTTATTTATTTGTCAGAGAGAGAGATCACAAGTAGGCATAGAGGGAGGCAGAAAATTCCAAATTTCTAATCATGGCTTGGTCTTTCTGGTGACCAACACCCATTCCGAAGCTATCCAGTAACCTACCAAGAGTTACCTCATTAAAACAAAAGATTCTTGGGTGCCTGGGTGGCTTAGTTGGTTAAGCATCTGCCTTCAGCTCAGGTCATGGTCCCAGGGTCCTGGGATTGAGTCCTACATTAGGCTCCCTGCTCTGCAGGGAGTCTGCTTCTCCCTCTCCCCTTCCTCCTGCTCATGCTCTTTCTCGCTCTCAAATAAATCTTAAAACAACAACAACAACAACAACAGACTTTCCTACCACCCAGGAAATTTCAAGGGGTTTAGGAGGTTTGTTAAAGCTTTGTTAAAGACCAAATATTGGAACAAAAGATGCCCCTAGCACCATTACTGCTTCAGGAATTACAATGGTTTTAGGAGCTCTGGCCAGAAGCCAGAGACAAACCTCAAAAAAAAAAAAAAATCAAAAAAATATATATATGTCTTATTACATCACAATATAACAACATCAACACATCAGCGATTAGACTCTGCTTTCTAGATATCCCAGACTAAAGAAGCCTTCACGCAAAATGAGTTAACATTATATAAGCTTAGGTGCCTGGTTGGCTCAGTCAGTAGAACACTCGACTCTTGATCTCAGGATCATGAGCTCAACCCAGACACGGGGTTTGGGGCCTAATTTAAAAATATATACAAGTTGACTTATGGTTTAAAAATACGAGCTGCATCCAAGATTTACACTAAGAAAACTTACAGAATAACAGTGCAGTTGGTTATAAGTAGAGAGAATTGTGTATATTCAGAAAGGATTCCTTTTTGTATTTGGAGATCTTTCTCTGTTAACTTGAGAGGGATACAGAGTTTTAGGGACTTTCAGATCATATAAACAGAACTAGAACTATATCGTAGTGAAGGTAAATCCAGTCATTACACAAGAGCAGGAGGTAGCACAGATCAGTGTAGCTAAGAAAACAGTAAGTAGAATTTGTAACTCGCAATATTTCATATTCAGATATAAAGCAAATAATTTAGGATACAAATAGATAGGAGTCAGGTGGAATAGAGCCAAATCAGTTAGCCAAGTTCAAAATCACTGGACTTTTTGAGAACTTAAGTTCCTGTTAAGATTCTTGCTGAGTTATACAGTAATTTGATAAACACGCAGACTGTTCTACAAGGTTCTGAATGGAATGTGTGCCTAGAAAAAAATAACTTCTACTAGAAATGTCAAGCAGATTCAAAATCTGGAAAGATATAAGAGAATATCATACTATGGGTATTTACAATATAAAATCTCTAATGGAGGAGTTAAAAATCTAGTTTTCTACACCTTATACCCTCCTACACTTCCTTACCAGTGGTCCCTCAGCTTCTGTTTGCAGAATTCTAATCACAGGGAATTTGCTTCTTCAACAGATGATTTCTGATGTCACTGTATGTGAGTGCATGTGTGTGTGTGTTAAAAGCAAAATCTGCCTGCCTTTAAATTTAACTGATCTTAGGTCCCTAAACAAGCTAAGAATGGTCTAATCCCTCTTCAATATTATGGTCCTTAAAATGCTTGAGATCGTTTTCATGTTTCCCCTGGATCTCCTGTGCTCCAGGCTGAATGTCTACTACATCATCAATCCCCCCTTCTAGGATTCTGTTTTAGTTTTGTTTGACATGGCCCATATTTAGTTCCTAAGTGAAGGGGACAGTCGCTTACTTTCTTTGATTGAGGAATTATGTCCTTCAAAACTGTGGTGCCCAAACCTGGACACAGTATTTTAGCTATTGTCATTTAGGTATTGTCAGGTCAGTCCAGAATAGATCAGATTGTCAATTCCCTCAGTAATGATTCCATACTTCCACTAATGTAGTCTAAAACTATGCTATTGTTTATTTATTTAACTGTTGTTTGTAATAAAACTTAGAGTCAGCCAACCATTAGTTTTTTGCCCCTTTCTTTGGCTTCTCAGTCAGGTCTTTCCCATTCTGTCCTTGGTACTGATTTTTTGGAACCCAAGTTAAAGGCTTTTCATTGTTATTAAACTTCATCCTATCTGAATCATGCCATTATTAAGGCCTGTGAAGATTTTTTTTTTAATTCAAAAATCTGCCACCTGGGCACCTGGATGGCTCAGTGGTTAAGCATCTGCTTTAGGCTCAGGTCATGATCCCAGAGTCCTGGGATTGAGCCCTGCATCAGGTTCCCTGCTCAGCAGGAAGCCTGCTTTTCCCCCTGCTTGTTCTCCCTCTAAAAATTAATATCTTTAAAAAAAAATCTGTCACCTAATGTGTTTACTATGTGTTTAGATTTTGATCACATGTCTTCAACAATAAGCAAATTGACAAGGTTGAACCAGGATGGTGCCTGTGGCAAGCCAAGAGATAGCCCAGATTGATCGCAGCCAGATAATCAATTCTCATTGGGGTATCATCATCAATCAGTTAAAATGCTATATGATTGTACCAAGCTCCAGGAGACTTTATTGGAATACCACTGAAATACACTTCCTCTTGGTTTACCACTTTCTCATCTACCACATTATTAATGGACATCCGACTGCATACTAGGTGTAATCAGCTAGTCTAGATGTTGCCAACTGGCCTGGCAGTCATAGGCAGGTCTTGGTATGCACCTGTTGGGCATAAACAATGTCATAAAATATCAACATCAGACTAGACCACTCTCCGACCATGGTGGATCAAGACAATGACTCTGTAATTATGTATGAACACAAACAAAACATGAATACTGTCCAAGCCACAGATTACAAAACATTGCCCTCTTCCAGCTAATGTGACTGCTGCTTCTTTAGCCATGATAGCTTTGTCCTCACTCTAGTTTGTCCTTTCTATAGGTAAGATTTATTGAGATACTTAATCATAGAAATATCCCTGCTCTCTGATAGTAGAGAGACTTCCCCAAATCACCTATTCAAAGCATAAATTCTATAAATGTTCTTTCTAACATCCTCTTACTAACATGCCCCATGGTTTCCTCTTAGTGAATGCTATCCCTTGCTGTAACAAGTGATAAACCCAGCTTTGTCAACTACAGCTTTGTTCCCGGTGGCCTTTGGTTGGAGGATGTTCACACACTGCCAGAAAAGAAGGTATTTTTCACACGTTTGTGTGTGTATGCAAATGAACACCCCCCCATGTATTATTTTCATTTTTTCTCTGAATATCAGACAGGAGTCCACAGTCACCAAACACTATTACTATTTTCCCTGCAAGGACCCAGAATGGCCTGTTGGCTCTCTAATCAGGAGGAGATATCCTTTTCTCACCTCTACATGGGCACAGCTCTGTTCATGCTGGTTCAAGTGGTGAGAACTGGGGCAGAGTCTATATGCTCCTGACCCCATGTCTCTCAGCTCAAGTCTTCTGCTTATGCTGCTGTCACCAAATCCAGAGATGCTTGAAGTGGCATAAGGAAACGACTTTGCTTGCGATGAATGTGGTGTCTGGCTCTGGGAGAGCAATTCTTCCCTTGAGTCATGGGCCGAGGCCAGGGGTGGGCTAGAGATAAAAGCTTTCCCCCCTTCTGCAGCACCTAGCTAGAACCCTCACTGAACCAGACCCAGCATTACAAATATTGTATTCATATGTAGCTTGATATATTCATTTAGTTTCAGAGAATGTCAGTGTTTTCTTGGCACTGGATGCTACTTGCTCTTGAAGCCTGTGATTTAAAAAAAAAAAAAATCTTTTCTACTACCAGTTTCCATACTAACTGTGGCCTCTTACATTGTAACAGCTTTGCTCTTTTCATTGGCTTCAGTAAATTAATTTATTCCACCATGGAGCTGTGGACAATACAAAGATGAATCAAATGTAGCTCTTACTTCAAGAAGCGTGTAATCTACAAAAGAGTGTCAGACATGTTTGTAAGTTACCTGGGCATCACTCCTGCAGTCAACAGAGGTCTGTTAAGAACCTAGTCAGCACCAGACACTATGACCTAAGTTACATGTTGACAAATGTTATGAAGATGACATGCTACAAAGATGGCCTTCAAAGGGTAGTAATCTCTATTTACTGAGCACCTTCTATGTGCTGCTACTAAACCAAGAACTTTTGCCTGAATATCTCCCTTCATCCTCAGAAGGACCCTTTGGGATTGATGATGTTATCACCCTGTTTTGCAGAGGAGATAGCTGTGGCTGGGGCAGAACTTGCTAAGATCCCAGAGCTAGTTAGTACTGGAGTCAGGATTCAAACCCAGACAGTCTGTCTTTGGATCTGTGCCCTTAACTGATACTCCTAATTGGTGTTTTATATTCTTTTGGCCGACAGCTTTTTGGGATGTTGCTGATCTCGGAGAACCTCTGCTCTGGGGAAGCTCAGAAAAATTACAGTGCAACCAGACATTTTAGAAGGTATGTGAAGTTTTTTTTTTTCTTTTCCCTGCAGTTGCTTCGCATGGGAGCACATGTGAATACATAGGCACCAAAGCAGAGCCTGGAGTCCACGGCTCTGACTGTACTCCCCTTGTTCTATGTATTCTGTACAGTCTTGGGAGGTTATTTTTAATGCAACATGCCAGAGTGGCATGTTGAAAAATCCATAGTAACCAGCTAACAGTAACAGCGGGGCCTGCCAAGTAAAAGTTCCGTAAATCAGTCATAAACGCAGTTACAAAATCCGGCCAGCGTCGTGCGCAGGAGGGAGTGTCCTTGGAGGAGGCACAATTCACGCACAGTTTCATGGGATAGCCTCGAAATTCCCTGGGAGTAAAGAACTCTGTGGCATTTTTTTTTTTTTTTAAGGAGAAAAAAAGGGAGAGAAGGTTTCCTGTAACTTTATTCTAATAGGGAACTCTCTCCTGTGGAATCAAGTAGCTCGGAAAAGCTAAAGGTAAGATGCTCAGAGAAATGAATGTTTGAGTTACTGATTACCCTCCTTTCTCACATTTTTAATGTTTTTGGAATCATTCCTCTTCCACTACCACAGCCCACGTTCAGGCCCTAGGAAGTTGGAGTATTGAAAAGCCTCAGAGCCTTTATCCGTCCTCCTTCAAATCTACCAAGTTCTCAATGGTAAAAACCTCCCCGGGCAGGATTTTGGACATCTCACTTACCTTTGAGTGCAAATTTTACAAGGAGTTCCCAAGTGCTACCAAACCAAATAGAAGCTCACACTTTGAAACACTAGGGGCTTTCTCCTATGACAGACTTAGAGCAACTCTGTGAGAGGGTAAGGTGCTTTCCTCAGGGCTTGGGAATAAGGTCTTTCTTATCAGGCAATGGGTACGTCATTAACAAATACTAACAAGTAAGGGGTTACCTCTGCAAAGCCAGAGAAATCACCTTTATGAATTTGGCTCCCTGTTGTTTTAGAAAATCTAGGCATAGGAAAAAGGCCATTCATTGCCAGCAGAGAATATTATACAAATAGAGAATATCCCAGGAGCAGACAACTTTTTCTTTTAAAGATTTTGTTTATTTATTTATTTAAGAGAGAACACAAGCAGGGGGAGGGGCAGAGGGAGCAGGTGCTAGACTCTATCTGAGGACCTTCAGATCATGACCTGAGCGGAAGGCAGACGCTTAATGACTGAGCCACCCAGGTGCCCCAGGAGCAGACAACTTGAGCCTTGATAACTTAATGCTCAGTGAGATTTCATCTGTGCATTGCATGCAGGAGTGGACCTTTATGCCTTTCTCCAACCACCCATGACCATTCACATCACCCGTACCTCTTTACTTCACTTTGCAAGGGGCTGGTTCTCCTCTTGGCTATCTATTCCTTTACAAATCACCACCTCCTGGAGAGGAGACCTTGGGGAAGGGTAAATGAGTACTCAAGAAACCCGAAGGGAAAACTATTCAAGCAATGCCACCCAAAGAGCAATTATAAATGACATAAAACCTCTTTGACTATATAACGTAAGTTATTGGGAAAATAGGCTTTAGCTGGTGGAATGAGGTGTGGCTGTGCAACCAGAAAGGCTAGAGATAAGGTTAAATGGAAAGCTCTTTCCAAGATGCCTACTTGGGACGCCTGCCTGGGTTGGGATTTCCCCACTGTAGGTTTTCCCCCAGAATGAGATTCTAGTTGAACAGAAGGGAGTTATAAAACTGATTTTTTTCTATTTACTGCAAAAGTTTTATTTAATTTCAGGGACTTCAATACTTTGGGCATTCCCTTCCCTTCCCCTCCTCCTTCCCTTCCCTTCCCTTCCCCCTTCTCTTCTCTTTCCTTTTCCCTTCCCCTTTCCTTTCTTTCCCTTCCCTTCCCCTTTTCCTTCCCTTCCCCTTTTCCTTCCCTTCCCCTTTTCCCTTTCCTTCCCTTCTCTTCCCTTTCCCTCCCTTCCTTTTCCTTCCTCTTTTCCCTTTCTTTCCCTCTCTCTCTCTCCCTCCCTCTCTTTCTTTCCTTCCTTTCTCCCTTCCTCCCTTTCTCTCTTTCTCTCCTTCCTTTCTTCGTTCTTTCTTTTCTTCTTTCTTCCTTTTCCCCACTGTGATGAAATATATACGACATAAAATTTATCATTCTAACCATTTTTAAAGTATCCAATTCCCTGGCATTAAATACTTCACGATGTTGTGCAACCATTACCACTATTCATTTCCAGAACTTTTTCGTCATCCCAAAGAGAAACTCTATATCCATTTAACAATAGCTGGTAACCTCTATTCTATTTTCTGTCTCTATGAATTTGCCTTTTTAAGGTACATCAAATAAGTGGAATCATACAGTATTTGTCCTTTTGTGTGAGCAAAATAAGACTTTAAATATAAGGTCTTCAAGGTTCACCCCATGTTGTAGCATGTATTAGACCTCCATTCCTTTTTAGGCTGAATAAACATTCCGTGGTATGTACATACCGCATTTTGACGATCTCGTTCACCGTTGAAGTCTATTTGTATCGTGTCTACCTTTTGGCTCCTGTGACTGCTACCACGAACATCAGTGTACCAGTATGTGTTTGTTCTTGCTTTCAATTCCTTTGGGTGTACACTTAGAAGTGGAATTTCTGGATCTGTGGTAATTCTTATTTAACTTTTTGAGAAACTTTGGAAACTTTTTCAAGACTATCAATCACAGAGGCAAACACATTTCAGAATCTGAGCTTTTCAAACCTAAGTGAGAAGGGCCAACTGGATTTAGGAAAAAAAGAAAGAAGTGATTGGTGACCCTGATGTGAGCAGTTTGGGTGAAGGGGTGGAGTCAGAAGCCAGATGACAGTGGGTTGGCAAGTAAAAGGGAAGTGAATAGGTAGAGATAAGTATTTTTATTTAATTTTAAATTTTTTTTAAAGAGATAGCCATTTAAGTCTTTTTTATTTTTTCCATTTAAGTCTTTTGAGAATGTGGTCTGTGAAAGATTGAAAGGTGAGAGAAAGGTAAGGTAGCAGCTGGAGGGACAAAATTGAGAACAGGCTTTTTTAAGATGGGAGAATCTCGGGTATGTGTAAGTGCTTGTGGGAGACAGAAACAGGTGTGGTGGTGATCTGCAGAGGTCTCTAAGAAAGCAGGAGAGGGCTGTGGTGGGGTCGCCTTGGACTGCATTGGGGGTCCAGCAGAATGAGGGAAAGGGGGCAGGAGAGCCTCAGGTGCAGCTAAGATTAATCCTTCAAAGATATCTTTTGAGTTTGGCATTGTAGGAGAATGCAAAGTGAAACACTGCCTGGAGTTTACTATGACTGGTACAGTGGAGGATGGGAGCCTTGAACCTCCACACTAAAGATTGGGTGGAAAATGCTAAATGTCACAAGGGAAATATACAGAGAAGGTACCGTGATCTTTAGAAGAGGGAGAGAGTCATTCCAGGTGTGGAGGACCTGTAATAGGGGAAACCTTCACCAGACGGTCAATGATTTGGGATAGGATTTGAGATCTAGGTTGGCATGGACAACTAGCAAAATGAGGCAAAATTCTTATTTTCCAAACCGTTTTACAGGATACTTAGATATTCTATGAGAAATAGGTATGGTGATTAAATTAATTTAGAAAGTGCCATGATGGGCGCCTGGGTGGCTCAGTTGGTTAACTGACTGCCTTTGGCACAGGTCATGATCCTGGAGTCCCAGGCTTGGAGTCCCGCATGGGGCTCCCTGCTCAGGAGGGAGTCTGCTTCTCCCTCTGCCCCTACCCCTTCTTGTGCACTCTCTCTCAAATAATAAATAAATAAAATCTTAAAAAGAAAGTGCTATAAGTAGGAAAGCCGTATTGTACAGCATGAAGTACTTTCAAAGCTGAAGAGACGCTATTCATGACACTGGACAACTGGTCTATATTGGGAGTGTCCCAAGCAAAGTGGGATAAGTGGTTCCTCTTATTCTATACCATAATCTCCTTTGGGAGATTTAAATGAACATCAGGATTTTAAAAGGTTCTGAGAAGTACTCTAGTGAAAGAAACCCGTTTTATACTGGTTAATCCAGCAATTCCCAAATTTATGTGACTATGGAACACCTTTGAGGAGCACATATTAGCCCCTAATAAGTGCTACAAAAGCAGAGAAATGAAAGAGAGGTGGGATTCAAGGAGGATTTGTTCTGGCATAAAGACAACAGTGGAAGAAAAGCTTAGAAAGTGGATTGAGCCGTATCGTAAAGGCCTTTGAGGGCCTGATTGAGACTTTTTTTTTTTTTTAACTTGATGAAAGCCATTTCTCACAGTGGCACCAGAATAAGTGCCTATAACTTGAAAAGAACTTTGAAAAACTTTCAGGAAGCTAAAAGAGTATATTTTCCTTTGTTTTCCTATTCCTGTTCCTTCCTTAATCTCTGAAATTAGGAGGGATGAAAAATTACAATTTAGGGGCTTTCTTCAGTTCATGAGGTATTCAGGGCTGAGTGGTAAAACCCCTATCTGAAGTCATGACGTCTTCTCTTACTCTGGTTTCATTTCTGAGTTCTAAAGGATAAAGAGATGGAGGAATGCCAGGTTTTAAAAAGAAAAGTCCTCTTGATTCTACTTGCTATTGTGGATGCTACATTCTAAGATGTAGATCTAAATAGAAAGAGTTGGCTTGGTTAGAGAAGCATGGTGATGAAACAACTATCAGTTATTATCACGGCTTGATGACAGACTTAAAAAAAAGTATGTATGTAGGTATGTATTTATTTATTTTAGGGAGTGTGTGGGAGGAGGAGCAGAGAGGGAGGGGGAGGAAGGGGGGAAGAATCTCAAGCAGACTCCAAGCTGAGCACAGAGCCCAAGGACACAGGGCTTGATCTCAGGACCCCGAGGTCATGACCCCAGCTGAAATCAAGAGTCAGATGCTTAACCCACTGAGCCACGCACATGCCCCTAGACCTTCCTTAAGTAGAGAATCACATATCTTACAACCTGACTTATAGGCTAATAGATAAGAAAGAGGAATAATTAAACTCCTCGAGAGGCTAAAACTTATGGCACAAGTTCCCTACACACCAGGTGCCACTGACAATTCTCACAAATACTCCCCTTACTCCTTTGTACACACTTGCGGTAAATTTAGTAAGCTCGATTTCTAATGAACAATAAATTGAACAGCAAATCAAAGGGAAGGAAAAATTAACAGTGGTCCCTACTTTTAAGTGAAATGCAAAGTGTAATACTATAAAAATTCGAGACAGGACTCAGATGGTGTACGGTTCTAAAGGCATTTTAGAGGCAAAGAGTTCATCAAATCTGGACTATGCTCTCTGAGAATACTATTCAGTCATACCATAGAATTATACTTATTTATAAGGACTATGTTGATCCATCAGAGGATATATAAGCATGTTCCATTACTCTGTTTAAGATGGTAAGAAAGCAGTAAGATATTTTAGAAAGGTTTCAATCCAAAATGCCTGTGATTTTGAAAGTGTGATCATTTTAAGGTGTCCCTTATCTGGGGGAGTCACTGTATAAATCTGCTATTTCATGCAGGTGCCGCTTCCTTTAGAAAGAAGTCCATTGTCAATTTTTTTCCCAACCGTACTTCAACATAAATTATTAATCCTGTAGGTTAAACGAGGACCAACGTGGCAACAAAGTGTTTTGAAAACAGCCTCTTGTGATTTGAAGATCAAATAAATCATTAAATTAAATTACTCTACAATCAAAGGTTTATGAGTCAGGCAGCCAGTGGCACTCTATAAAGGAACACCGACTGAATTCTGTCATAAAATACAGCAGCTAAACTCTCTTATCGCCTTAAAAACCACTTGTGGTTCTTATATGGGGACGCTGGCTGTTTGGGTTGGCGGGGACAAGTCCCTGTGTCAAGGAGCAGCTGTGGGCCTTGTATCAGCTGCCTTCCAGAAAGCAGAGGGCCAGTGGTGCGGTCCACAGGCAGCTATTCTTTCTTCAGAATATTTGATTTTGGAGTGTTTTGGCCTACCCTAAAAATACTTGGCAAATTTTAACTTCATTGGAAAGTAGGGAGGTGGGGGGAAGTTGCCCTTAAGATAGACAGAAATAGAGTCCAGAAGTTCTGAAAAATTAACGCTACTTAATGCTCAGTTCGCCAATGTTGAAAATAATAAAACACAGTTTATAACATATGGCCACCCTCCTTATTTCTTGGCAAACAATAGCATTTCCACTTCCCATTCCAAATTGAGCTAGACAGCTGAAGAGTGAATCATATTAGAAAAGTACATTTCCTCTTGGACTATCTGAACATGCTCAAAGTTATCAGTCTTGTCTAATAATTTAATGAGGTTTGGTTTTATTCATTCTTTATCAGAAATCTAGATGGACTTCTAAAACAATGACAACAAAACCCCAAAAGGCCTGGTCTCTGATATATTAGCAAACTTTGGGCCTTAAAAAAAAACAATAGGGGTGCCTGGATGGCCCAGTAGTTGGGCATCTGCCTTCGGCTCAGGTCGTGATCCTAGGGTCCTGAGACCGAGGCCCACATTGGGCTCTCTGCTCAGCAGGAACCCTGCTTCTCCCTCTCCCATTCCCCCTGCTTGTGTGCGCTGTGTCTTTCTCTGTCAAATAAATAAATAAAATCTTTAAAAAACAAAACAAAACACCAATAGCTATAATGTTTATTTGCTCAGTTGGTTGAGTGGCTGCCTTCAGCTCGGGTCATGATCCTGGAGTCCCAGGATCAAGTCCTACATCGGGCTTCCTGCTCAGTGTGGGGTCTGCTTTTCCCTCTGACCTTCCCCCTCTCATGCTCTCTCTCTTGTTCTCATTCTCTCTCAAATAAATAAATAAAATCTTAAAAAAAAAAAGATGCAGGACACTCTATTGACTGGGAACTTGAATAGGAAAAAGCAAAGAAACAAACCTTGTTGTCTGGCTTAGGGGCATTATGGCTGCCATTGTATGAGAGAGGTTGTGAAGGACACAAAATGTATCCCAGCTATAGAGTATGCTTTTTATTTATTTTTATTTTTTAAAGATTTTATTTATTTTCCAGAGAGTGAGAGAGCGAGAGAGTGAGCACAAGGGCACACACAAGCAGGGGGAGTGGCAGGTGGAGGGAGAGGCAGGTTACCTGCTAAGCAAGGAGCCTGATGGAGAGACCCTGGGATCATGACCTGAGCTGAAGGCAGATGCTTAACTGACTGAGCCACCCAGGTGTCCCTAGAGTATGCTTTTTAAAAAGTCATAGACATTGAAGGTTTGAAGGGATCTCAGTGGGTGACCTGGACCAGCAGCACTGGCATTGTCCGGGAGCTTGAGGCAACTGTAAATTGACAAATCTCACCACCTTAGGGGATTTACATCAGAATTTCCGGAGATGGAGCATGGCAATCTGTGTTTTAGAAAGTTCTCCCTGGTGATTCTGATACATACTGAAGTTTGAGATCTCTCTGACATCACTACTGAGTCACTGGACCTACATGAAATGTACACAGAGACATTCATCATCTTTCAAGGCAACTCAACCCATAGTTGGATAGCTTTGATTTTTCTGAGATAAATCTTTCAAGTACTAAGCTGATATCTGCATCTCTAAATCTCTCTTCTGTGGTCCTCTCTTGTGGTCCCAGGAGGAGTCACGCAAACAAGCCCAAGCCCTTTTTGATTTTGGAAGGAGATAGCCCTCAGTGATGGTCAACAGCATAGACAGGTTCTGGGCTTGAATGGAGACTATCATTGCATGTGTGACTTTGGGCAGCTCATCTGACCTCTCAGAGCTTCAGCTCCTTCATACAGCTATCATTGTATCTCTGAGTCTGTCTCTTTCTAAACTAGATGTCCCCAGTTCTCTCCACCATCTGTATTATGATGTGATTCTGGATTCTCTCAGCATTCTGACTGCTTTTCTATAAATAACCTTTAGTCTCTACATCAAAGTCCTTATCAGAGAGTGGCTCTACAAGCCAGATCACATCTTATCTCTGCATTGTAGAACACTACAATGGCCTCTCTATTTTAGATGCTAGTTTTCTGTCAACATAGCCGAACTTAGGAATTTTGACACTTGCTTCAGTCTATGAACTCATGCTGACCTTGCTTTCAACTAAAATACTAAGTCTCTCAAAATACCTATTATTTTTAATTGCACAAATGGCACACATCTGATAAGAAAAAAGAAAAATAATGCTACTGATATTAATTATAGAGATAATAATGATAAAAAATTTAAGCATGTACCTTCCTAGACTGCAAAAAGAAAATCATGTAGGAGCATACCTTCTGAAATACTGGCTAGCTGTTTAACATTCAAAAAGTTGTATAATCTCTCCTAATCCCATTCCTCACTGGGAAAGTAAAAATAATAACATTTACCTTATTGTTGGGAGATTTAAATGAGATACTGTTTGTAAAGCACAAAACATGACTTCAGAAAATGGCACTCTGTTGTCATTGTCATAATTACATGAATCATATGTATATTTTATAAAAAAGAATTATAATTTCTGATTTATTGCTTCTCTTCAAAGGTATATTGTGAACAGCTTTCTGTTTTGATATGTTTATTTTTTCTATTTTTGATTTGGAAATTATTAACAACTCAAAAGAAGTTGCAAAAATATTGCAGAGAGGTCCTGTGTACCCTTCAGTTAGCTCCCCCCAATGGTAACACCTTACCTAGGATGCTACATTATTTAAGTCAGAAAATTTATATTAGGATACCATTAATTAGACTGTAGATCTTATTTGCATTTCACCAGTTTCAATGCATTTATTTCTACAAATTCATTTGAAATTGTTGCATATATAAAAAAACCCCACAATATATATGCCTATTCCCACCTTGAGACATTTGTGTGCATGCATCTGTCTATGTGTCTATATGTGTTGCCATTCCTAACAATGCTGTGATAGTCTCTTCATGTGCTAGGAAACTTTATATTCCCAAGAAAAAGAATGAAATTGGACCTTTACCTTACACACTTAAAAAATTAACCTGAAATGGATTAGGGACTTAAATATAAGACCTGAAACTGTAAAACTCCTAGAGGAAAACATGAGGAAGAAGCTCCTTGACACTGGTCTTAGCTAGGAATTTTGAATATGACACCAAAATTTCAAGCAACAAAAGCAAAAATAAAAAAGTGGTACTATATCAAACTAAAATGTAACAATCAACAAAATGAAGAGGCAACCTATGCAAATATTTGCAAACTATATGCTGATAAAGAATTAATATCCAAAATATATAAGAAACTCATGCAACTCAGTAACGGAAGAACCCAAATAATCTGATTAAAAATGAGCAGAGGATCTGAATAGACAATTTCCAAAGAAGATATCCAAATGGCCAACAGGTACAGACTCAACATCACCCATCACCAAAGATATGCAAATCAAAATCACAATGAAATATCATATCATACCTGTTAGGGTATGTATTTTTTAAAAAGACAATAGATAAGTGTTGGTGAGGATGTGGAGAAAAGAGAACCTTTATGCACTGTTGGGAATGTAAATTGTATAGCTACAATGGAAAACACTATGAAGGTTCCTCAAAAATTAAAATACAACTACCATATGATCCAGTATATACACAACCTCACTTCTAGGTTTATATACAAAGGACATGAAAACAGGATCTCAAAGAGAAATGTGTACACTCGTGTTCATTGCAGCATTATGCATAATAGCAAAGATATGGAAACAACCTAAGTGTCCATCAACAGATGGATGCATAAAGAAAAACGTGGTGTACACACACACACACAAAATGGTATATTATTCAGTCCTAAAAAAGAAGGAAATCCTGCTTTTTGTGACAACAGGGATGGACCTGGAGGAGATTATGCTTAATGTAGTAAGTCAGTCAAAGAAAGACAATACTGTATGTTTTCACTTATATGTGGAATCTAAAAAGCCAAACTTATAGAAATACAGAGTAGAATGGTGGATGCAAAGGGCTATGGGTTGGGAGAAATGGGGAGATGTCAGAGGATACAAAATTCCAGTTTGTAGATGAATCAGTTCTGGGGATCTAATGTACATCATGGTGACTGTAGTTATCAACACTGTATTATATACTTGCAAGTTGTAAGTGGTTAAGGGAGTAAATCTTTTTTTTTTTTAAAGATTTTATATATTTATTTGACAGACAGAGATCACAAGTAGGCAGAGAGGCAGGCAGAGAGAGAGAGGAGGAAGCAGGCCCCCCACCGAGCAGAGAGCCCGATGCGGGGCTCCATCCCAGAACCCTGGGATCATGACCTGAGCCGAAGGCAGAGGCTTTAACCCACTGAGCCACCCAGGCGCCTCAAGGGAGTAAATCTTAAATGTTACCACTACCACAAAAAAAAGTGGTAGTGGTAACACCAGGGGATGGATGTGTTAATTAACCTTATTGAGGTAATCATTTCACAATATATATATATATGTGTATTTATATATGTGTGTGTGTGTGTGTATTGCATACCTTAAACTCACATGGTATGTATCAATAATATCTCAGTGAAGTTGGAAAAAATAAATGCTGTGATTAATATTCTAGTAGCTAAATACTATATGCATTCTTAATTATTTAAGAAAATTCCTGGAAGTGTAATTATTAGGATCAAAGGTTTGCACAGTATTGTGATTTCCTTTTTTTTTTTTTTTAAGATTTATTTAATTATTTGAGAGAGAGAGAGAAAGAGAGCACAGGCAGGGGAAGCATAGAGAGAGAGGGAGAGAATCTGGAGTAGACTCCCCGCTGAGCATCTGCTCATGATCCCACGAGCCTGGGATCATGACTGAGACAAAATCAGGACTTGGATGCCTAACAGACTGAGCCACCCAGGTGCTTGTGTTATGATTTTTAATACATGCTGCCAAATTGTTGCAGAAGGACTTATGAGGACTACTATTCTTTCTTTATCATCTTTATCCAATTAGTAGATTGAGGGATTCCTGTTTAATTTTAATTTCTTTGATTAGTAATGGAGATAAACAATTTTGTTTATTTATTAATCATTTATATATCTTCTTTGTATGGTTGTCAGTTCAAGCTAGTTCAAGTCTGACTCTTTAAAACACACACACACACACACACACACACACACACACACACACACTGTTCCATGCCTCTCCCACCCTGCATTTGTGCACAGTGTTTTTTGTTTGTTTGTTTGTTTTATGGGCCAGAGTACAGGAACTTACATTTTCCCCTTTGTAATCATCTTGTTAAATTCAGCCAAATGTTTCAGCTTTTTGGATCCTGAGTCTCATCCTGTGTTTGCTGTCCTTTCTGGTTTGTTTTTAACTGCAAATCTGACAAATTCACAAAATAGCTTTTTATTCTCATTTTTGCAAAAAGTGTGAGCAGGACAGGGCTCTGTGCAGAGCCCGCGGCAGCCCCTCAGGACCTGGCCCTGTCTTGACATCAGTCCATTAATTAGATGGGTTTACAGTGTTACTTTCTAGTAGAGAGAGCTGTCACCACCACTGTGGGTGATGTCGGAATCCAGAGTTCTCTTGGCTTTAGGATTAATCACCACAACTCTGTGTTCAGGTCCAGTGAAGCAATAGGATTACAAAGTTTCGATTTCTCCTCTGGCTATAAATTTCTAAGAAATTGGTGATAGTATCTCACTCATCTCTTTATGTCTCTCTTTATCCCTCCCCCAGTTTTTTCCATAGAAGGCCTTCAATTTAAGTGCATAAAATGAAATATAAACTTTCTGGCTACTTTGCTCATAGGGACAAATGACTCACCTCCTTTCCTTCCCCCCACAGTTAGGCCTATCTAACCTACATCAAAGTAGCCATATATGCACAATAAAACTGCAATTAACTGGACTCGAACATGAGAAACTTCATGTTATACAGTCCATTGCTTGAAAAAAAAAAGTCGGGGGAGGGGAATTGTATAAAAAATCCTTATACCCTGTATTTTTTAAAGAGTATTTTTTTTGTTTTCTGTAATTATGGATCTATAAAAATTTATTATTGGAAGATAATACTGAGGCACTCTTTCTAGGTCATAAAAAAAGGTGAAATTATCTTCTACAATGGGAAAAGCATCCCAAATACCTTAACAGATGTTTCCAAGGGGGCTTGAAACTGAAAATTCAATTTCTGGTTATTCAAAACACATCAGTCTCCAACATTCTAGTTAATTGAGATTGACTCCCTGCTAAGCACAGAGCCTGATGCAGGGCTTGATCCTATGACCCCGAGATCACAAGCTGAACTGAAAATCAAGAGTCTGACACCCAACTGACTGAGCCACACACGTGCCCCTAAAATCTGCATTTCTTGCCTTAGCACTTTACAAACTGCCTCACTGAATACTCACAACAAAGAAATGCATAAAACCTTTTTAGGGGAAGATAATTTACATTGACTTCTAATGTTGAGGTCAATTATTTTTTTTAAAGATTTTATTTATTTATTTGACAGATCACAAGTAGGCAGAGAGGCAGGCAGAGAGAGAGAAAGGGAAGCAGGCTCCCCACTGAGCAGAGAGCCCGATGCAGAGCTCGATCCCAGGACCCTGGGATCATGACCTGAGCCGAAGGCAGAGGCTTTAACCCACTGAGCCACCCAGGCGCCCTGAGGTCAATTATTTTTAATACCATACTTACACAATAGGTACAATGATCAAGCTAGATTTAAACTCATAATACTTAGAGCTCTTATTCGAATAACACAATACATTTAAGAATCTACTATAAATAAATTCACATAACAGTGATGTGATGGATGGTCTGTTTGAACTTTGGGCTCAGTATGGGAAAGAAATATTTATGTTAACTTGATTCTTTTGATTTTGAGCACTAAAACCATGGTCTGAATCATTATTATTATCATTATCAATGTCCTTAGTTTTCCCTTAATGATCTTGTTTTTCACAAGATCATTTGAATCCCAATCATTTGAATATACCCCCAAAACAATAGTCAACAATTGCTTTATGACAAATCCTTCACAGTAGGTTTGCTATTACTCTCACTGCTAATACCTAACGGGAGGATAAGAACAGACCAGGACCCCACAGTAGATCCACACCAGGGAAAACTTGATCCTGGCTCCTACAGGTCGGGTCTGTGAGTCTGGTCTCCCTTTATTACCATACACTGTGATATGGTATTACCATTACTGATGGCTGAGTTTTCCTACCATGTTTTGCTACTTAAATGACTCTGAACCTTTAATTTATGCTATTTACTTTGAGGCCTTTTGGCTTTTCACGTGGTGAGAATGAGATTGTAAACAAGAATGGAGCATGGGACCTAATATTTCCTGGTGGTTGTTATAGGCTGGTCATCGAAATCATCTCAATAAATGTTCTTATTACACTTAAAATTTTTTCATTTAAATGAAAATTCCAAATTAAAAATTTCTAAGCCAACTTTATGGGTTTTAGAAACATTTTTTAATAGAGCTTTATCAGGATATAATAAGAGAGAGAGCATGAGCAGGGGGAAGGGCAAAGGGAGAGAAAGAGGGAGAAGCAGACTCCCTGCTGAGCAGGGAACCAGACACAGCGCTCCACCCCAGGACCCCGGGATCATGACCTGAGCCCAAGGCAGACGCTTAACTGACTAAGCCATCCAGGTGCCCCTATTTTTCTATCAGTAAAGAGATCACTGGCTTACATATCTCTGGTTCCCAGAATCCTCACCTATTATTCACCTACAAAATGGGGATAAATGATAGTATCTGTTTCATAGAGAAGCAGGGGCTAGGAGTGAATAAGGTAAAGCAACTAGAGCATTTAACACACATTCCAGCTGGGACCACCATCACTGTTATTACAATTCCATGTGAAATTTAGAGGAGAGAGATATCATCTTGGATTGGTCTGGTCTAGGAGGGATTCCTACATAAGATTTTAAGTAGATCTTAAAGGACAAGTTGTTGGAGTCAGAGGAAAGAGTAAAAGCATGACACTGAGGTAGAAGAGAGGACTGTGGCTATAGACTACCAGGGATTGTGAAGAGGAGGGTCAGGTGAAAGGTGAGGGTGTGTGCGGTAGAGGAGCCCGTATGGAAATCTCACCAAGACTCCAACCAATGAGCTGGGACTTTGTCTCAAAGGAACTGAGAAATCAGGGGAGATCTTGGATTGGGAAATAATGTGAATGAGGTGGGATGGCTTATAATGAATAACTCTTCTGTAGGCAGAGGAGAATAAGCCATCATCCCAGGTGATCCTTTACTGTAACCTCTTGATGACACAAAGCCAAAACACACACAGGAGAAGGTCCCAGGAGCATGAAGGAGGAAAGTGAAGCCAGAGAACATCTTCCTCCCCACTGGATGGAAAGCCCATGTTTCAGTTTTTGGTGTTTTAACCAAGTCAGCTTTCCTTTATCTCTAGGCCATGAACCAGTGTGTATGTGTATTCTGTGTTTGTATACATACATACATACATATGTATATATATATTTTTATATGTATATATTTTTAGCAGTATATAAGTTTATGCAAAATTATATTATTTCACATAAATTTGCTCTTTGTACAAAATTATACAGCAATTTTAATGATTTATGAGTTTGTTATAGTTGGTGGGGTTCACATCCCTTTTACTATTCTTTCCTTAAATAAATAGATCATTGTGGGGACTCCAGCAAAATGTGGGCAAGAGAAACCTAGCCTCCATGTGAAGACATGGCATCAAATATCTAGACTGGAACAGTGACTGTTCCCTTCCGAGAAGAAATGTATTCCATACTCTGCTACAATTGTCATCATTACTTCCTGCTATTCTCCAACCCTGAGCCTCTGTGTCAATGATGTTTATCATTACACTCGTGATATTGTTTTGTTCCTACTCAGTTCCATATATTGATTTCCATTCCTAACTTGGCCCTGTGGGCCTTTTAGCTCATGACTCATGGTAAAACCAATTTCTATTTTTCTTGTCTGAAGTTGAATTTTTATAGGTATTTCTTCTAAGTATTCTAAGACAAGTTAAAAAGCAGCATTAATTATCCTAAATTCTGAACAGCTAAGATCAGGCCAACTCTTGGTTGTAACTCATGTATACCACCTTTCTTGGCCTGGCTAGTTTTGTGCATTCATTGAGAAAGGAGATTGCCAGGGGTTGTTTCTGATCTGATGAGAAGCCAACAGATGCTGTCAAATCATGCCCACATATGCTAAGTTGTCATCTCTGTATCCCTGTTTATCTGAGACTTCATTGCACAAGTCCCCTGTCTACTATTATGTCATATTTACTTGCTCAGATAGATACAGGTCTATGACCAGATGAACAAATTCTTAGGAAGGTGCTATTTTTACCCAATTCCCTAAACCACATATGAGTGACAAATATTTCCATAGGATTAATGAATAGGTGTTTCAGTCTCCCCCACCCTTATTAAATACTAGCTTTTTCTTTCATTCTTGGAACTCTGTTGAATTTGTGGATGAGAAACATTTTCCATATGTAGTGAATCCAAGGACTTTTTAACCTATTAGATTTTGTTGAATGTATTGGTCAGGCTTTTAAGGAATTGTTTAGAATTCAACGAAAAATCCAATAACCTGAGAATTTGGTACTCCTTCATTTAGAATATTTTCATATTTTTGAATATAAACATAGGGAATATTTCCTGATAAGATCAAGAATTGACCAAGGGAATCATGTAGCTTTAGCTATCCTCGTTTTTATCATCTGCCAAAAAATTTCCTTAGCTTCATAGAAACCACATAGAAACCAAATGACTTGGTTTTCTTTCCACTTCTCTAGGCAACAAACCAATTTTTTAGTTTCCATGGACACCCAGTTGAGCAACAGTCGTTAGATCTGTAAAAACTGCTATCTGAGTTGGAGTCTGATGGTGACCTACCCATCAGCATTGGGGTGGCAATTCAGGCTTGATCCTCTAAGGAATAAAGACGTATGAGATTGCATGTGAGCATCTGGGACAGTGCCAAGTTACTTTTCCAGCTCTTTTCCAGTCTCTTAACTTGTGGAGGTTCACAAATTACTATCGATCTTGTCTTGATACCTAGGTAGTTAGGAAGCTCCAAAATCAGGCAATGGGAATGGTGATAAAACAGGTCTGATTGAAAGAGATTTACTTTTTACTTGGTTAAGCAAGAGGCCTCACAAACTGATGGCTATGTTAATTCAGTTGAGAAATAATACAGATTTGGAAATCCTTGCAGAAAGCCTAAAATACACTTGAAATGAGAGAAATCAGAGACTTGTGTTTTAGTACATACGAAGGATAGTTTTGAATCTAAGCAGTCATCAGAAAGTCTGCCTTTTCTAGGTCAGCAGAAACAGAAGACGAGATTGAATTAAACTGTCCTATATCATGTACAAATTCTCCAAGGCCTGCTCCCTCCCAGCCTAGGATAGAATGAGTGATTATTTGAAAAGATTCATCTGGTTTCCAGGTTTTGAATATGCTGTTCTTTGCTTTTGCTTGCATTGTGTAAAATTCTCCATTTCTCAGTTTCTCCAAAATGAAATTTATCAACTGAATCTTCCAGACAGTTAATCAGTATTGCAAATGTTGAAGAAGAAAGACATTGAAAAATAGTGAAAATGATACTTTAATTGGCATTACAGGACACAACTCTACCATAAGTGTGCTATACCTTTACAGGTATGGTATTTCTCTCTTCTCGGTCTCTGTCTTCTCATTCATAGAGGGAGAGGGAGGGTTGCTAAAATTCCTTCTAGCATTAATGTTCTACTACTCAATGAAAAATCAATTTTAATTCCACATACAAAAGAGGGCATGTCATGATCTTGAGAGCTCCAGCTCTCAAGGTTCATGTCACAGGGAATCGAAGGAAAGAATTCATTTTGAATTTTCCAAAAAGCCTGTAAATACTTCTGTTTCTCTTTGTGCTATGGAAGGTTTCCATGAATACCATAGAAAATGGGTTCTTGGGAGCAAAATAGGTATTTTTCAGAGATTTTTTGTTTGTTTGTTTGCTCCTAGAAATCTGAGGTAGACAATCAGAAATGGAATTAAAAACACAATTTTTTTTTTAAAAGAAGAGATAGTAACTGGATGGTAGCTAGCTATGGGAAATCAGCCAGAATGTTATGGATGTATATGGAACTGATAACTGACATGACATGTTGTCATTATTAAATCAGGAACAGGAGAAAGATTTAGGAGAAATGTACAGGGAAACTTTTAGGACACTTTTACCTACCATAGTTCTTTTTTTAAACGATTTTATTTATTTATTTGACAGAGAGAGACACAGCAAGAGAGGGAACATAAGCTGGGGGAGTAGGAGAGGGAGAAGGAGGCTTCCCGCTGAGCAGGGAGCCTGATGTGGGGCTCGATCCCAGGCCCCCGGGATATGACCTGAGCCGAAGGCAGACTCTTAATGGCTGATCCACCCAGGTGCCCCCTACCATAGTTCTTTGACAGCTCCTTAACTGTGTGCAAAGTTTCCCATCTCACTTAAGTAACTTTGGCAAATCAGGAGAGAAAGGCCTCCCAGGTGGAAGGAATACCCTAAACAGAGCTTGTGGAGTATGAGTGTGATGTGTGGAGGCAGTAAAAAGTTTGTTTAGTCTTCCTGCAGTATAAGTGTAGAAGGAGGTGGGATCATTTAGAATTCAGATGCACATAACAGAAATCACTTCAGCAATTTTAAGAGAATTGTGGCACAGAATTGTGGAGAAACATGGAAGAGAAACCAAGTGAAGGGAGAGTTACTCAACAGGATCAAAAGCAGCTATAATGTCAAGTAAGATCAGTGCTGAGGCATGTCCAGTGGTTCTGACCACTAGGAGACCTTTGAGGCCCTTAGCAAAAATAGGCCCAGGGGTGAACTGGGGCCATACTGCAGTGGGGGTAATCTGTGTTTTCTGGGAGTCTGGCTCTGAAGAGAAGGAAGGTTTTATCTGAAGAACACAAAACAGAGGGAGATTTTGATCTTAAGCTGCAAGATTCTTTTTTTATTTTTTAACATTTCCTGTATTTGCACAGTGTTTTATTACATCTTATGAGATAAGTTAATATCTTGATTAACTCATGATCCCTCCAAATAGGCACTTAAGCTGCAAGATTCTTAAGTAGGTTTGGATGCAAAAGGAAAGGAGTCAATCGTTAGGCAAGACTTAAAAATACAAGAAAGAGACAGATACTCAATACTGATGCCTACAGATTTGGAGGAGAAAGATCCAGAGTCTTAGAGGCAGTGCTGGCCTTAGATAAGAGGAGAAGTATGTGTTTCTTACAAAAGGCAAAGGAGGAAACTATGAGTGAAGAAGTAGATGTGTTTGTAAATTGAGGAAAAGAAGGAAGTAGAAATCATAGCCAGATGATTTTCTTGATGATAGAAGAAATAGATCATCAATTGAGAGAAGGGAGATTGGGCTGGGGGTAAAATAGGGCGGGGTAAAAAGTTTGAGGAAGAAATACATTGAGGGAAATGAGCCAGAAGTGATCAGAGACCCATATCAGAATTGCTAAGTAAAATTCTCCTTGAAGAAATGGGGAGCTTTCTGAGGAAAGATATAAAATAATACCATAACTGCCATGACCTTGGGATCTTTGGTCTTTTAGAAAGTGGTAGTCAGTACTCAGAATGGAGATGTTCTTCCTTAAAATATATTTGTTTTGGAGCTGTCCACTTGATGATTAGGTAAGCCTTTTAAGATATTATTTATTTATTTGTCAGAGAGAGTGAGCACAGGCAGACAGAGTAGCAGGCAGAGGCAGAGGAAGAAGCAGGCTCCCTGCTGAGCAAGGAGCCCGATTTGGGACTCGATCCCAGGACACTGGGATCATGACCTAAGGCAGCTGCTTAACCAACTGAGCCACCGTAGGTGGGTAGGTGGGTGTAGGTGGGACACCGTAGGCGTCCGTAGGTAAGACTTTTAAATCATCACCATGATCACCTGATAATCATCTATTAATAACATTGACCTTTTATTTCTACTGCATCCTTAAATGCTTTGAATAGGAATGAGACAAAATGGCAGAAGTGTATTATTAAAGAAAGAATTTTCTAACAACTTACATTTTGAAGTATTCTTCTGGAACTGAAAGTCATCGCTTTAGGTTAAACCTGATTTAAGATTTGAGAAATCTGTCCAACAGATTGAGTTAAGGACATGAAAGGATATTGAACATTATTAGTCATCAGGCATATAAAAAAAGAAACCCACAAAGGGATATAAAAAATACCACCATATACCTATTAGAATATCTAGAATTTAAAAGACTGAACATACCAGGTGCTGGCAAGGATGTGGAGCAATTGGAACTCTCCTGAACTGCTGGTAGGGATGGAAATGGTTCAACTACTTTGGAAAACAGTTTGGTAGTTTCTTAGACACACACATCCAGAGCGCCTGGGTGACTCAGTTGGTTGGGTGTCTGACTCTTGATTTCTACTTGGGTTGTGATCCCAGGGTCATGGGATTGAGTCCTGTGTGGGGCTCTGTGCTCAGCGGGGAGTCTACTTGAGATTCTCTCTCTCTCTCTGCCCCACCTCTTGCTCTCTCTCTCTCTCTCTCTCAAATAAATAAATAAATCTTAAAAACACACACACACATGCACATCATATGACCAAGACATTTCATCCTCAGATGCTAAACATTTGTTCATAAGTCTTTGTGTAGACTATCTAAAAGAAAAACATATATGGCTACACAAAGACACACACAATGTTCATAGCAGTTTTATTTGTAATAACCAACAACTGGAAACAACTACACCTATCAACAGGTGAACAGATAAATACACCATGGTATATCCATACAATGGAATACTGCTCAGCAAGAAAAGGAAATAAACTACTAATTGCACACAGCATAGATGAATCTCAAAATACTTATAATGAGTGAAAGAAGTCAGACAAAAGAGGGCACACATTGTATTGATTCATTCATAAAATAGTCTAGAAAATTCAAACCTATTTAGCACAACAGAAAGCAGATACGAGGTTGCCTGGAGATAGTGGTAGGGGTGGGAAAGGGCAGGAGGGAAGGATTACAAAAGAGCACAAGAAAACTTATTTTCTGGGTGAGGTACATGTGCATTGTCTTGAGTGTGATGATAGTTTCTCAGGTACATCCATAAGTTATAACTTACAAACTGTATACCTTTAATATTTGCAGTTTATTATACTTTAATAAAGCTGCTACAACAAAAGAATGAACATGTATGTTCAAAAGTCAGAGAAGAATATAATGTTATATAAAAGTAAATTTTTGAACACTAGCTTTTAAAAATCATGCTTTTGAAGAGCAGTTAATGTCATCAGAAAATGGTCATAATTTTTAGATGCAAGTACATTTCTGATTTATAATGGACCATTCACATTTGTTGAATGTTAAATGAGTGCTGCAGTGTTAAATTTTAAAAAGCAAGCTATGAAAAATGCATTTATAATTTAACATGATCCTAATTGTGGTAACTCTCTTGTCTCTCAGAGCTGAAAGGAAATACTTCAAAATGTTAATATTAATTGTCTCTGTCAGGTGAAATAACATATGATTTTTATTTTCCTTCTTACGCTTTTGGGGCTTTTCTGAAGTTGAGCTCCCATTGCTTTCGCAAACAGACAAAAACCTAATAAATACTCTTTCCCACACACGGAACTCATTGGTACAAAAATTTTTAGAAAATATATCAGTCTAACTGAACCATATTGCATCTTTTCTTGCCCTTCTTGCACAGTACCATGTTACCTGATGCTGAGGGGTTTTAGTTGGGATGCTGGATGTGCTGGAAAGAAAGGCTCTAAAGTTAGAGCAGCTCCAGCCTGAAGCCGGCCTATGATGCACAGCCTAGAAATGCCTCCTTATAGCAAAGCGCAGAAAGGGAAATTAAGGAACCCCCATTTACAATTGCACCAACAGCCATACGAAACCTAGGAATACACCCAAACAAGGAGATGCAAGCCCTGTACTCCGAAAATTATAACACACCGACGAAAGAAACTGAAGAGGGCACAAAGACATTCCATGCTTATGGACCAGAAGAAACAATATCATTAAAACGTCCATACTACCCAAAGCAATCTACATATTTAATGTAATCCCGATCAAAATACCAAGAGCATTTGTCACTGAGCTGGAACAAACAATCCTAAAATTTGTATGGAACCACAAAAAAGATTCCAAGTAGCCAAAGCAACCTTGAAAAAGCCAAGCCAAGCTGGAGGCATCACCATTCTGGACTTCAAGTTATATTACAAAGCTGTAGTAATCAAAACAGTATGATACTGACACAAAAGTAGACACATCGATCAGTGGAACAGAAGAGAAATCACAGAGATGAACCCACAACTATATGATCAATTAATCTTCGATAAAGCTGGAAAGAGCCTCTTTATAACCATGTTTTATGAAGCTTCATGAGTTTGCTTACCTTTATCATTTGGCCACTAGCAGTCTTTTGAGAAAACAACATCAAAGACAAGGAGGACAAATTCCCTGGGGCCATTCCCAGCACAGCTCTGTCAGGAAATGTTCACCAAAGATGTCCTGATGAGAAAAGGAGAGCAGTTGTACACAGGTATTCCTGTGAAATGTACATAATTCCTCAGGCTTCTGTCCAGTCAATGGTGAGCTTTGAATCAGAAAGCAAACCAAGGCAGAAGTAGGTGTGAGGGCAGAAGAAGGAGGAAGGCCTGTGAAAGTGATGGTCAAAAGGGTCTGAGGAATTGGAAGATGTGACTTTACTACTATCCCCCAAATATGAGGGATATGTGTCCTGACAGCCCTCCATTCTGCTTTTCTGCCTGTGTGGACAAAGGCAGTGACTGGGTATTGCGTGCAGTGAGGTGTGATATGGCCGGGGACATGAAGCTAGGGCCAAAAGAGATGGTGAGACCCAAGGTAGCCCTCATCTCTTGCTTTGCCAGGACACTGGGATTGTACCTTACAGCCTGAAACATGAAGATTAAAAATAAGATGTCCAGAGGTACCTGGACGGCACAGTTGGTTGAGCATCAACTCTTGGCTTTGGATCAGGTTGTAATCTTAGAGTCGTGACATTGAGTTCTGCATCAGGCTCTTCCCTGAGTGGAAACTTGGGACTCTCCCTCTGCCCTTCCCCACTTCTCTCTCTTTCTCAAGTAAATAAATAAGTCTCTCTATTTTTTTTTGAAGATTTTATTTATTTGACAGAGAGAGAGCAGGAGCGAGCACAGGCAGACAGAGCGGCAGGCAGAGGCAGAGGGAGAAGCAGGCTCCCTGCCGAGCAAGGAGCCCGATGTGGGACTCGATCCCAGGACGCTGGGATCATGACCTGAGCCGAAGGCAGCCGCCCAACCAACTGAGCCACCCAGGCGTCCCTTTCAACTCATTCTTTACATGTGGGCTCAGTCTTTTCAATATTTGGGGTACTGGTTCAGCAGAAGCCTGGAAAAACATAACTTCGCAGTAATGAAAATGCTATCCAACTGTGTATTGTTTATTATAAATAGTGGTGAACAGTGGTTAATAGTTTTATATTTTAAAAAATGAATATGTGAAAAAAAATGAATCCGTGAACCTCACTTTTGAAAATCATCAGCAGTTTCTAACATTTTAGCTTAATGTCCTCTCTTGTTAATTATTTAGAGTTTAAGCAAACGTTTGAAAATGTATTTCTTCAAATGTTCCTGGGACACGTTGTAAGTCTTTTGCTATGGCAATAATCTCACCTTTTAATCTATCAGCCTGCAAATTTATCTTTAGGTAGTTAAGTATTCTGTGTGTGCCCCTCTCCCCTCAAATTTCCCTAGAATTTTGAGGAAAACCACTGGTCACTCCATCATAGTTCTTTAGCCTTCTGGAGTTTACTCTCAGCCTTTGTACCTCCTCAACTAGATCATCAGGACATAGAGGCTACTATCATTGGGAAACCATGGGAAGGCAGTCCCCATTGCCAGCCTAAGGTCAGGGGCAGCAAGTGGAAAAGGGAGTAAGGAAAGTCTTCTATCTAAGAACAAAGTTTTAGTCACCACAGACAAGAATTATTATATATGTGTTTTTCCCTGGGAACATTGTCATACATGTAGATTAAGTTCTAGAACCCTAGGATGACGGTGCTTAACCACTTTTTGTTTTAGTGGCTCACCTGGGCACTGAACTTCTCTGAAAGTTGTTATGTACATGTACATATATGTTATATATCTATTATATATCTAGTTATATGATAGATTTTTATATAAAACTTTTGTTGAATGATCATTTAACCTGAACCTTTGATTAAGAACAACATATTGCCAGTTACACTTGATGACAGAGTTTGCCACATCTAAAATAGAAAGAATGAAGGGATGTAGGAGTTACATGTTCAGAGAAAAATAATTTTTTTTAAAAGTCATGTCACCATGTGCTGTGAAGTGTGTAAACCTGGCGATTCACAGACCTGTACCCCTGGGGCTAATAATACATCATATGTTATAAAAAATACAAAATTTAAAAACATCATGTCACCATAGTGTAAAATCTGGTCATTGATCTGAGTTCTCTCATTTTACAAATTGTCCTTAACATTTAGCTGAACAACAGCTAACTTGTGGTTCTCTCTACCAGGCTGTTACTGAATCATTCAATTTTGTATGGGCAATAGTGTTTCACAAGTAAGTTTTTTCAGTATTTAAAAAAATATTTTTGTACCTCAGGTGAACTCCACACATTTGTGAATAAATAATTAGTGAAATTCTGAATGGAATATTGATTTAAAATGTTTTTAAGATACTCTTGAAAATTTGAAGAATCTTGGTATGTGTCTATTAAAAAATGAGATGTCCATAATTACTTTGAGGAGGAGATTTTTCTAAAGTCTGCAATAAAATAATTTAGGAACTCTGAAATAAAACATGGGTAATTTAGTTCTCGGAAATAGATTTTAGAAAACACTTAAAATGGCATTTTCAACATTTACACCTAGGGTTTATTTCTTACAACAGTTTATTAAGGTATGCTTGTCAATAGATCATTGTTCTTTTTAAACATAGCTTTAACCCAGATGAGAAGTTGATTATTGCATTCATTTTGAGTTCTGAGGATTATAGATATGTGCTATTAATACTTTCTTGCACACACAGAGGGGGAAAAAGTCATTTTGGAACAGAAAATTGCTTCATTCCATAAGCATGCCATTAATGCATGATCCAAGATGTCATAGTTTGGATGAGATAATCAAATTCCTAGATGAATCAACTGAAAGCAGCTGTTTAGTTTAGAAACGATTTGGAGATATGTAAACTGAAGACAGCTGATTGAAAGAAAAAATTAGTAAGTGTAAGGTTATTACCAAAAGTGCAAAATGATTAAAAATCATCATTATAACTGTTAGGTCAATTAAAAAATGTTATGCTCATTTGTCTTTCAAAGAACTGCCTCCAAATGAAAGTACAGCTCTAGTTCCACTATTAACAAGTACATGTTTGATATTGACAGATGTACATGCCATCATTTTAAGACTATGAATTTGAAACCCTCAGGAATCATCATAGAATGAGTGAACTAACGTTCTTTGAAAATATCAGTCCGAGAAAGTTTGTTCACAGTAATAATTCATGTTTATAAGGTGCCTTTCACTCAACTCTTAAGACTCTGTGTATAGATGTGTTTAAATATGCATGGTCATATATCCTGTCTTCATACATCACAGCCCAAATGTTTCAATTCCATGGACATAAAGCAACTCTTTATTTTGTGTGTGAAAATACAATCTCTACCCTTGCCACCCAAATTCTCTACAAATGGCCCCTTCTTATTTATGCTCCTATATTGCTTGTGCTGAAGGATTGTTAATGCAATCTTTTCTTAAAGCAAATTTTAAAAACTTCTTTAAAAACAAAACACCTGTGTTTTCTGGCAGGACAACAATACATCAGCAAAAATAGCTTTATTTAATGACTGACTGTGGTTAGCTAGCGCCCCATAATTCATTTCATAATTGGAAAAAAATGTAACATTTGCTGACATCATCTGAGCGCTGATCTGGATCCATTGAACAGGGAGTTTTCCAACAAAAATGATTTAATTTTCCACTTCACAATTCAGGAAGAATTTAGGATTAGGGCATTCATGGAGTCTAGAAATGATTTTCATTTTCAGGACTTTAGCTCAAAATTTGGACAGGAAGGACTGGAACATAGTTTAATTTCCAAGGCAAAATTTCATCTGTAAAATTTCACTTCCTTTTATGCATAACGATACCAGTCAGAGATCAATCATATTAAACTCTAAAGAAAAAAAATTATTAGAAATGAAAAATCTAATGGGTGAGGAGAGAGAGAGTTACCCAAAGTTCTATTCTGAACGAGTTTCTTTTTTTTTTTTTTTTTTTAGATTTTATTTATTTATTTGTCAGAGAGAGAGAGGGAGCGAGCACAGGCAGAGGCAGAGGCAGGCTCCCTGCTGAGCAAGGAGCCCGATGTGGGACTCGATCCCAGGACGCTGGGATCATGACCTGAGCCGAAGGCAGCCGCTTAACCAACTGAGCCACCCAGGCGTCCCCTGAACGAGTTTCTTAAACAAATATGTACTCACTTGATTTTTGTCTACCTCGATCTCCAGTCTATTTGGGAGTCTGCAGTGCAAAATACACATGAATTGCATCAATGATTATTTAAAAGTGATACACTATCAGTCATAATGGTATTATTTGATATTGATATGGCAATGGGTTCAAAATTTAATATATTTTACTGCAAATATGGGTAAAGAATATCTAGCCTAATCTTTCTTAAGAAAGCTCATCTGTATATCAGAGAGGAGGCAGAGGAACTTATTTCTAAAGTTGTCATCATCAGTATTTTTGTTTCATCTCACCTGAACATTGTCTTATGAATACCCTTAATTCTCTGCCTTCTGTTGGCTGGACTTTTCTTCCAAAGTCATGATCTGGGTTAAACCCACCTGTCTGCTGATACTGTGCCAGCATATGAGCAGCTGAAATGGCTGGGAAAAAACACACACACACCCCTGCCCCCCCCCCCCACGCTCACAACTGTGTGTCCTGGTCTCTCTTGAAGTTCCACAGCTGCAAAGCTAAGCTAGGCACTCAACATGTCCAGAATTTCACTCAACTTTAAGAATATTTTCACCTTCCTATGTTCCTATCTTAGTCTGCTTAGGCTAGTAAGATAAAAAAACAAACAAAAGCAAAAACAAAAAAACATAGACTGAGTGGCTTAAACACAGAAATTAATTTCACACAGTTCTAAAGGCAGGAAGTCTAAGATCAATGCTGGCTAATTCCAGTGTCTGGTGAGGGCATCCTTCTTGGTTTGCAGGTGGCCACCTTCTAGCTGTGTCCTCACATGGCACAAATTTTCTTCCTCTTTTTTCTCTCTCCCTTTTTCTCTCTCTCTTCTTGCAAAGCCATAGTCCTATCATGTCAGGGTCCCACCTTTATGGCCTCATTTCACCTTAATTAGCTCTAAAGATGCTATCTCCAGAGATAGTCACATTGACGGTTAGGGCTTCAACATAAAAATTTGGGAGAGACACAATTCAGTCCATAGCAATTCCCAAGTGATCATTTCACACCTTCCCTCCTTTGAAACTGTTATATCACTCAGTCTCTCCATTACCTTCCTGCTGACTATAAGCTTACAGTTTTTAGGAAAGTAGAAACATTTAGACAGGAACTCTCTCATCTTCTCCTATGAAAACTTGCCTCGTGACTCCTACAACTTCCTGGTTTTTGCTTTGGATGATGTGTCTTGGCCCACGTCAAAAGACATCCTGGGCAAAGACTTCCGTAGTGTTCCAGATCCTTGCCAGTGACTTAGTTTCTAGAATAATTTGCTCTCGGATCCTGTCCTTTGAATTTGTCCCATTTTTCTGTTACTCTTCGTTACAATTTTCTTCAGGGTTATCTAGAGCTGCTGCCTTTACTTTTCCAATTCACATTCTCTCCTAACTGACCTCAATTGGACATCTGTCCCTGTAACTTCATTGACTCTGTGCTTGTTGGGATTATTGATAACCACTATAATTTAAACATTAGTGGCCACTCTACCATTCCTTTCTTGCTTGCCCTCTCAGCAGTATTCAACAAAGTTGATCACCACTTCCTTCTTTTTTTCTAAACAAGTATTTATTTATTAAAAAAATTTATTGCACTGGCACCTGGGTGGCTCAGTCAGTGAAGCGTCTGCCTTTGGCTCCGGTCATGATCTAGGAATCTCAGGATGGAGCCAGAGCCCTGCATGGGGCTCCCTATTCAGTGGGAAGTCTGCTTCTCCTCCCCTCCTTTGCCCCTCCCTGCTCACGCTCTCTCTCTCTTATGCTCGCTCTCAAATAAATAAATAAATAAATAAAATCTTAAAAAAAAAAATTCATTGTGGTAAGAACACTTAACTGAAGATCTACCCTCTTAACCAGTTTTTAAAGGATATGATACGGTATTTTTATCTATAGGCACAATGTAGTAGAGCAGATCCCTAGAATGTATTCATCTTCCTTCTTGAAACAGTTACTTTTCTTGGAGTCCATTACACCATTCTCTTCTGGTTTCCTTCTATTTCACTGGCTACTTTTCTTAGTCTCCTTTGTGAGCTCCATCTTCTCCTGTGTCTGAATGCTATAGGTATGAGCAATCTAGGGCTCTATCTTGGTCTTCCTTCTTTGCTCTATTTATGCAGTTTTTCAAATAAACCTCATTAATCCCATGGCTTTAAGTACTGTACTCTGATGATTTCTAAATCTTCATGGTCAGCTCTGATTTCTCTCCTGAGCTCCAAATTATATATCTAGGTCCCTATTAGACCCCTATTAGACATCTCCACATTAATTTTAAATGGTTATCCTCAATTTAATGTGGACCAAATAAAGCTTTTATTTTTCTTTCTCAAGTACAACCCTACTGAGTCTTTTTTTTTTTTTTTTAAGTATATGGCATCACCATCTATTGCTGAAGTCAAAATTCTAGGAGTCAACATTGATTCCTCTCCTCCTGCATTCATCCTCATATCTGAACCCATTGTAAGTCCCACTGACTTTACCTCTAAAAGTATTCTGAAAACTTCCACTTTTCTGTTCCCACTGTATCCTTCCATCCCACCCACCAGAATCTCTCTTCTGGACTATTTCCATAATCTGCTAACCATACCAGGGCTCTCTCCTATTCCCTACCCCCAGGACAAACAGAATCCAAGTGAAATGGATATGTGGTAACCAGAGTACTTTTTAAAAATAAAAACCAAATCATAACCCTCCCTTGATTGAAATTTCTGTGATGACTTCTCATCAAGATAGAAATAAAATCTAAAATCTTGACCTAGGAAACTCCAGGGTTTACAGCATTTTCAATGTATTCTTTGATGGAATTATGGTCTGCAAAATGATTTCACCACAAAGAATGATATTAGCTGTGAATTTTTCATAGATGTTCTTCAGCAGGTTGGCAAACTGCCTTCTATTTTTAATTTGTTGAGGGGTTTTTTTTTGGGGGGGGTTGTTTGTTCATTTGTTTGTTTTAATCCTGAAAGAGTGTTGAATTTTGCCAAATACTTTTTCTGCATCATTTGAGACAATCATGTGGTTTTGTGCTTTCTTTTACTAGTATGATATATTAGATTGACTGATTTTTGTATGTTGAGCCAACTTTCCATCACTGGGATCCATTTTACTTGGTTATGGTATATAATCCTTACATGTTGCTGGATTCAGTTTGCTGGTATTTTTGTTGAGGAATTTTTTGTTTTCTCAATAAGTCTTTGTCTGGTTTTGGTAGCAGAGTAAAAATGACCTCATAGATTGAATTTGGAAGTATTTCCTCCTTATTTTTTGAAAAAAATTTGTGAAAGATTGGCAATCATCTCAACTAGGTTATCTAATTTGTTGACATACAATAATTCATGGTATTCCCTTATAATTCATCCTATTTCTATAGATAAGAAACTAATTATTATTTTAAAATCTTATTTTTAGAGAGACCTGGTGGTGTAGTGAGTTAAGCCTCTGACTCTTGGTTTCAGCTTACATCATGATATCAGGGTTGTGAGACTGAGCTCTGCATTAAGCTCCATGGTCAGCAAGGACTTTTTTTTTTTTTAGATTTTATTTATTTATTTGATAGAGATTACAAGTAGGCAGAGAGGCAGAGAGAAAGAGGAGGAAGCAGGCTGTCTGCAGAGCAGAGAGCCCAATGCGGGGCCAGCAAGGACTTTACTTAAGACTCTCTCCCCCTTTCTCTGCCCCTCGTCCCTGCACTCTTTCTCTCTAAAATAAATAAATAAGGGGTGCCTGGGTGGCTCAGTGGGTTAAACCTCTGCCTTTGGCTCAGGTCATGATCTCAGGGTCCTGGGATCAAGCCCTGCACTGTGCTCTCTGCTCAGCAGGGAGCCTGCTTCCCCTTTTCTCTCTCCCTGTGTTGCTCTGCCTACTTGTGATCTCTCTCTCTGTGTGTCAAATAAGTAAATGAGATCTTTAAAAATAATAATAAAATAAAATAAACAAATCTTTTTAAAAATCGTATTTTAGTTATCCAAGTCTTCTCTTTTTTTGGTTTCTGACTAAAGGTTTGCCAGTTTTGATGATGTTTTCAAAGAACAAATTTTCATTGATTTTATTTGTTTTTCTACTCTTAGGTCATTTATTTTTGCTCTAATCATTATTATTTTCTTCCTTCTTTTTTTTTTTACATATAGTTTCCAAATTAGTTTATTGACTTGAAATTTTTCTTCTTTTTAAACCAGTGTTTATTGCTATAAAATTTTCTCTAAGCACTGCTTTAGCTACATATCATAAATTTTGGCATGTTCTGTTTTAATTTTCATCTACCTCAAAGTATTTTTAATTTTGCTTTTGGTTTAGTCTTTTACCTATTGATTCTTTAGCAGTGAGTTGCTTAATTTCCACGTATTAGTGAATCTCCCAAATTCTCTTCTGTTACTAATTTCTAATTTCAATTTATTTGGTTAGAGATCATCCTTTGTATTATTTCAATCTTTTAAATTTACTTAGATTTGTTTTGTGCCCTAATACATGGTCTATAATGGGGAATATTTCACATGTACTTGAGAAGAATGTGTATTCTGTTGTATAGATTGTTCTATAGATATATGTTAGTTCTATTTGATGTATAGCATTAAGTCTTCTATTTCCTTGTTGATCTTCTATTTGTTCTATTTATTATTTAACGTGGGATAATGGGAATCTCCAATTATTAATACTAAACTGTGTTTTTCTCTCTTCATTTCTCTCTGTTTTTGCTTCATGTATTTAGGAGCTCCATTATTGGAAATAAATATATAATATATATTTTTGACATAACTATATCTGAATTATGCCATTTCATTTTATTTTTTAAAAGATTTTATTTATTTATTTGACAGACAGAGATTACAAATAGACAGAGAGGCGGGCAGAGAGAGGAAGGGAAGCAGGCTTCCTGCTGAGCAGAGAGCCCAATGTGGGGCTCCATCCCAAGACCCTGGAATCACGACCCGAGGTGAAAGCAGAGGCTTTAACCCACTGAGCCACCCAGGTGCTCCTGCTATTTCATTTTAAATGAAATTTTTTGTTTGAAAAACTCTATAAGAACCACAGTACACTCTTGGGGTGCCTGACTATCTTAGTCAGAGGAGCATGTGATTCTTGA
>ML104053.1:45293-62545 GCA_003697995.1 Taxidea taxus jeffersonii | reverse complement strand
TGCAACCACTCTGGAAAACAGCATGGAGGTTCCTCAAAAAATTGAAAATAGAGCTACCTTATGACCCAGCAATTGCACTACTGGGTATTTACCCTAAAGATACAAATGTAGTGATCCAAAGGGGCACGTGTACCCGAACGTTTATAGCAGCAATGTCCACAATAGCCAAGTTTTGGAAAGAACCTAGATGTCCATCAACAGATGAATGGATAAAGAGGAGGTGGTATATATATACAGTGGAATACTAAGCAGCCATCAAAAGAAATGAAATCTTACCATTTACGATGACATGGATGGAACTAGAGCGTATTATGCTTAGCGAAATAAGTCAACTGGAGAAAGACAACTATCACATGATCTCCCTGATATGAGGAAGTGGAGATGCAACGGGGGTGGGGGTTAAGGTGGTAGGAAAAGAAAAAATGAAACAAGATGGAATCGGGAGGGAGACAAACCAAATGAGACTCTTAATGTCATAAAACAAACTGAGGGGGGTGGGGGGGGAGGGGTTGGGAGAGGATGGTGGGGTTACATTATATTTTTAAATTTAAAAAAAGCTTTAAAAAAAAGAATAGAAAGGGTTAAGAAGGCTCGGGAAGAACATGAGAGAGCCCAGAGGGAGGAAGAAGCCAGACAAAAATCAGGAGCTCAGTATGGCTCTTTCCCAGGTGGCTTTCCTGGGGGGGATGCCTGGAATGGCAGGAATGCCTGGGCTCAACGAAATTCTTAGTGATCTGGAAGTTCTTGCAGCCATGCAGGATCCGGAAGTTATGGTGACCTTCCAGGATGTGGCCCAGAACCTAGTGAATATGTCAAAATATCAGAGCAACCCAAAAGTTATGACTCTCATCAGTAAAGTGTCAGCCAAATTTGGAGGTCAAGCATAAATACCCTTCTGACAAATAAAGCCCTTGCTGAAGGAAAAGCAACTTCAATCACCTAATGGATGCTGCAATAATACAAATCAGTGTACCTCTGACCTTCTCATGAAGAAAGCTGGGGTGCTCGGAAGAGAATCCCTACCCCTCTGCTCCCCATGCAACTGAAACATTCTACAATGGTTTGCCATCAGGGTATTCATTCGGATAATGTTTTCCTACTAGGAACTACAAACTTTAAACACTTTTTAAACCTTAAAATATTTGAAAACACATTAAAAGCGTGTGTTAGTCCCTACAAAATCAATCAATCTTAAAAAGAAAGAGGGCATCCTGACATGGCATATGTATCTGGTTCATGCACCTATGTGTCTGTGAATGGTGAATACAGCCCGAGAAGCTCCATTTCCTCGGCTTGTAAAAATAAATTTTTCAAAACCTGAAGCATGTACCAAATCATCACTATACACTGGATACTATGCCCCTTAATCCATGAACACCCTGTAAGTTGGGATTCTGTAGTTGGCCCTTTTGTCGGTCAGGGACCATATGCCCCATACTGAATCAAGCCATATTGACAAACTGTGCTCTTCTTTGATGGCACAACCACCAAAACCTGAACATCGGGCAAGAGAATCTCAAAAATAAAAAGATATTTAGTAGGTAAAGTGCAACCACAAGTGTGCATTGCATGGTCCCAAAAGTTGGTAAACTGAGCCTAGAAATCTGACTGGCCTTTCTGAGATGTAGAAATAAACCTGACCTCAAGAATAAACATTGTGTCTATTGTAGCCTGTTTCCTGACTCTCTACCCTTCACTCACAGACCCTTGAGGCCACATGTTAGCTTCCAGATTTGGATGAAATCTCAACTTGGGTGTAGTTAGCCACCAAGCCTAGTATCTCCGGAATCAAAACAAAGGGATCCACAGGCCAACAGAACCTCTACAAGCCTTCACAATTCCACTCACCCATTTGATTTGAGGCTGGTCACTAGGGGCCACCACAGTGCAGCCAGGGACCTGTTCTTCACACAGAAAGTCAGTGAGTGAGTGTGGTCTCCTTCTATGGCTTCTGGGGAGCCAGGAGACTAGAAGTAGGGGTCTTGTGTGTCATCCACTCCCAGGTCTTCTTTGCAAAAGCTGTCTTGGGTGGTTAGAGTCACTCTCCTGGCACTTAACCTTTTGCTGGTCTGCCCTGGTCTACCCCCAGCTTTGCTGTTCTCCTATTCTCTGAGGTCCACCAGTGTTTTCTGCTCCCCGACACTCCCTGAATTAATTACATTAAATACAGTGAGATTAGTGTGTCCATCTGTTCTGCTGGGAAAACTAGTCTTCCTCAGTAATGTTCTCTTCAAGTCCAGCCACATTCCATGCCATCCAACTGGCCATGGAAAAGTTACATATTTCCCTCAAGCTGGAAAATATAGTATGGGTGGCTTACCTGCCATTTTCTTGCATTTGACTGTGGTTAGTGCAGGGATCACAGTCTAGATCTGCCTGCCCTTGGTTTAGTGTTAGAGTGTACTAAGCTATGTATGTGTATGAAATCTACTGAAATGTATAATATTTTATAGTATCTAAATATCTTCCAGATTTTCCTCATTCTGGACACATTCTACTACACAGCTGAAAATCCAGTTGAAAAGACTTGTAGAAGTCATAGATAATAATTGCAGAAGGCATGAATCACAAATGCATATAGCCTTAAAGTTGTAAGACCAGCATGATGGTAAGACATGCTGCATCTGGCATAATCTGAGGTTTGCCTCTCATAACCCTGGGCAACTTACTGAACTTCTCCAAGTCCTAGTTCCTTCCTGTGTGAAATCTCATATCTTGGACTCATAACCATGCAGTGTCTGTGAATCTTCAAATTTTAGGATTATCAAATAACAGAGTGAGTGAAAGATTCTTAAATGGAATGTTCTGATTTAGAGGTTCTTAAATGGAATGGAATGTTCATCTTTGCATCTTCATAGCCAAAGTGGGAAAAAAATTGGAGCGATCTGGATGGCTTTCCTCAGTCCCATCATTCTTTCTTGCATATATTCCCCATCTACTCACACATCAAGCATGCATTCACTCATTGCACTCTCTCAGTCAGCAATGCATTTACTTATGTATGCACCTGTTAATGGGTACCTGCATTCTCCTCTGGAGCAGGCCCTGAGCAGATGGTCCATATTCCAGGAGGTCCCCAGCACCCATGGTGGATTTCCTATAGTAATTCTATGCTTTCTCTGGAATGTGTCAGTTGCCCCTATAGTGACAGAGTCCCAGTCTTCACTCCCCCTTGGATTCGGTGGCTATTACCTACCATGTGCAGAGATTCCATCCACAGAGTGTGCATCTCACGTGGGTAGAGAAGTGTCCTATGTTCAAGGGACCCAAGCAACTCAAATCCAAGCAGAATAGCGATGGGACCTACACTCTGGAAAGCTTGCATTTGGTGAATGTGTTGGGGCAGGAGTCCGAGTGGATCCTCGTCTATAAGGTGCAGCATGAGGCACAACCTCCCATCTAGGCCAACCTCCTACTGTCCACAGCACCCCTCCACATATACAGGTCATTGGAAGCTCAGGTAAGCTCACCTCTACTGCTCTGAGCTACTGGGTCACCCTTGTCTACTGAGTGGCATGAGGTCTTTAAAGTTACGGAGTCCCATTTGCTGTCTCCTTCTGCCTAGTGGTTAAGTCCAGAGATGCCTGTCCTTATGTTCGTGGCTTTCCTTCTGGGCTTCAAGGTGCTGGTGATGAGTGTCACAGTCACCTACATCTTCAGGTGGCAGAACTATAATGAGGGGAGTTGGGGACAGGCCTTATTTCATAAGGAGAAGGTTGTGGTCACTATCATAGGCTGATCAGAGGAGTCCAAGATGAGACCACTATTTCACACAGCACATACCAGGGGGGATCCAGCCTCAAAAAAAAAGGTTGAAAACAGTCTTGTTTTCTCTAAATGTCTGTAGGAGATCTCACAGGCTTCCAGCTCTCATGGATTCTGCAGTGCCCTGGTGTTTGCAGGTTTTTCAGTGAAGTCTCTTGAATCCTGGGTGGAGATCCAAGGTGTGAAGGCAGGATGGAGGTCAAAGCTTTGAGCTCCAAACTCCAAAGAGTGCCCCCATATGCTGTTTCATATGTCAAATTTCATAGGAGTTATTTTTGAATAAATAAGAAAAAGCAATGCTAAACTTTGCTAATGGAGCTGACGAAGGACTGGAAGGTTTTAACTAGTGGCAAAGATGATCGTGGGTGTGGGAGAGTTCAGAACTCAGACAGAGGAGCTGGGCTGCAGTGAGTAGGGGTCTTTTTTCTGATTTGCACCATCAATCTCATCTTGTGAGGGCCTGACATATAGTATGCACTCAAGTTTTGCACAATATTAACATTTTGCCATTATGATCCTGTTTCTTTTTTTTTTTTAAGATTTTATTTATTTATTTGACAGACAGCGATCACAAGTAGGCAGAGAGGCAGGCAGAGAGAGAGGAAGGGAAGCAGGTTCCCCGCTGAGCAGAGAGCCCGCTGAGCAGAGAGCCCGATGAGGGGCTTGATCCCAGGACACCGGGATCATGACCTGAGCCGAAGGCAGTGGCTTTAACCCACTGAGCCACGCAGGCGCCCCGATCCTGTTTCTTTTAAAAATACCATTGTGAATTTGGTGTTTAGTACTCTCAAATTAAATTTTATAATTTTGTAACATACCATAAGTCCTTAAGCCATACGTAGTATTACTTTGCATGTTTCAAATTTTATATAAATGCTGTTATATATATACAGTATTCTGGAACTTTCATTTTTTATGTTCAACACAGTTTGTGGGATTTTTCATGTTTCTGTACATAGCTCCATTTTGTCAATTTTCCATGACTCTGTTGCTCTCGTTTACAAGAGTATGCTACAACTTAGAAATTCTTCTCAGAATGGTATGAAAGCTCTGTCTGCTGTTTGAGTAATACAGCTTTGCAACAAGCATTTCTCTGTGTGTGTCCATGGTCCCTCCAGCTCCTCTGCTGTGGTCCATGCAGCAACAGTTTTAGTACCCTTTGGGAACTTTTGTAATATTAAAAAAGCATTCAATTTTTGATGAAGTTTTGATCTTTCTGTTTATACCTTTGATCTAACTTTATTCTTCTGAGCTCTGTGCTTGTGTGTGTTAGAGATGGTAGGGATCTTATTTTTTTTTTCTCCCATTGGGATAAATTGTCCAGAACTTACTGATCAGACAGCTGTCTTTGCCATAGAGCAGACCACTCCATAAAACTGTGATTCAGGTCTTATTGCCATTGAACTACTTCTCTATCTCTTTCAAAAGTTCCCTGCCTTGAAAATTGGGACACATATAGCCCTTCTTTTTCACTCTATCTGTATCTTTGGGGTAAATACCAAGTAGTGCGATTGCTGGGTCATAGGGGTAGCTCTACTTTCAACTTTTTTGAGGAAGCTCCATACTGTTTTCCAAAGTGGTTCCTCTAATTTTGATTCCCACCAACAGTGTAAGAGGCTTTCCCTCTATCCTCAACCACTCCAGCATTTGTTATTTCTTGTCAGTTTTTGCCATTTTAATTGATGTAAGGCAGTATCTCAATGAGGTTTTGATTTGAGTCTCCCGTGATGCCTAAGGATGATGAACATTTTTTCATGTGTCTGTTAGCCATTTGTATGTCTTCCTTGGAGAACTGTCTGTTCATGTCTTGTGCCCATTTTTGGACTTGATTATTTGTTCTCTAGGGGTTGAGATTGAGAAGTTCCTTATAGATCTTGGATGCCAGCCTTTTATCTGTAGCGTCATTTACAAATATCTTCTCCTATTCTGTGGGTTGTCTCTTTTTTTATTGACTGTTTCCTTTGCTGTGCAGAAGATTTTTATCTTAATGAAGTCCTAAAAGTTTATTTTTGCTCTTGTTTCCCTTGCCTTTGGAGACATGTCTTAAAAGAAGTTGCTGTGGGGGCGCCTGGGTGGCTCAGTGGGTTGGGCCTCTGCCTTCGCCTCAGGTCATGGTCCCAAGTTCCTGGGATCGAGCCCCGCATTGGGCTCTCTGCTCAGCGGGGAGCCTGCTTCCCCCCTCTCTCTGCCTGCCTCTCTGCCTACTTGTGATCTCTGTCAAACAAATAAATAAATAAAATCTTAAAAAAAAAAAGAAGTTGCTGTGGCTGATGTTGAAGAGGTGACTGCCTTTGTTCTCTTCTAGGATTTTGATGGACTCCTGTCTCACATGGGGTCTTTCATCCTTTTAGAGTTTATCTTTGTTGATGGTGTAAGACAATGGCCAAGTTTCATTCTTCTGTATATAGCTGTGCAATTTTCTCAGCACCATGTATTGAAGAGACTGTCTTTTCCATTGGATATTTTTTCTTGCTTTGTTCAACGTTATTTGACCATGGAGTGATTACTGTTGCTAGGACTTTCAGTACTATGTTGAACAATAATAGTGAGAGTGGGCATCCTTGTCATGTTCCTGATCTTAAAGGAAAGGCTCTCAGCTATTCCCATTGAGAATGTTATTCACTGTAGGCTTTAAATAGATGGTTTTTATGTAATTGAAGAATGTTCCCTCTGTCCCTACATTCTAGAGGTTGTAAAGAGGAAAGGATGCTGTATTTTGTCAGATGCTCTTTTTGCATCAATTGAGAGGACTATGTGGTTCTTGTCTCTTACTTATGTGTTCTGTCACATTGATTGATTTGCAAATGTTGAACCACCCTTGCCTCCCAGGGACAAATCCCACCTGGTGGTGATGGATGATCCTTTCAATGTACTGTTGGTCTGTATTAGCTAGGATCTTGTTGAGAATTTTGGCAAACTGTGGAAGGAGCCTAGATGCTATTCAACAGATGAATGGGTAAAGAAGATGTAGTCCATATATACAGTGGAATATTACTCAGCTGTCAGAAAGGATGAATGCCTAACTTTTGCATCAACATGGATGGAACTATGCTAAGTGAAATAAGTCAAACAGAGAAAGACAATTATCATATGGTGTCACTTATTTGTGGAATATAAGGAACAGCATGGAGGATATTAAGAGAAGGAAGGGGAAAATGAAAGGGGTGGAGAATCTGAGGGGGAGAAAAACAATGAGAGACTATGGACTCTGGGAATCAAACTGAGGACAGGCAGGTGGGGGGATGGGTGAACCCGGTGATAGGTATTAAGGAGGGCATGGATTGCATGAAGCACATTGTTTGTTATAGGCAAACAATGAATCATTGAACACTACATCAAAAACTAATGATGTGCTGTATGATAACTAACATAACATATTAAAAAAATTTTTTTAAAAACTTCCTCACCCTGTAAGTCATGGTGATGTGAGAACAGCCCAGGGGAATACAGTCAACAGTTCTGGAATAACCCTGTGTGGTGACAGAGGGTGATTACACTTACTGTGGTGAACATTGTCCAATGCATAGAACTTTCAAATTACTATGTTGTGCATTTAAAACTAATACAGCACTATATGACAACTTTAATAATAAACACTTTAAAAATATTCTAAAAATAAAATTTGCCTTTGCATGGAAAAAGAAAAAGACCCATGCATAATATGTATTTGGCCAAGTGATTTTTTAAATAATTTTTTATTTTTTATTAACATAAAAAATATAATGTATTATTAGCCCCAGGGGTACAGGTCTGTGAATCACCAGGTTATCACACTTCATAGCACATACCTTCTCCAATGTCCATAACCCCACCACCCTCTCCCTACCCCCTTCCCCCCAGCAACCCTCAGTTTGTTTTTTGAGATTAAAAGTCTCTTATGGATTGTCACCCTCCCAATCCCATCTTGTTTCATTTATTCTTCTCCTACCCCCCAACCCCCCACGTTACCTCTCAACTTCCTTATATCGGGGAGATCATATAATAATTGTCTTTCTCTGACTGACTTACTTCGCTAAGCATAATACCCTCTAGTTCTATCATTGCAAATGGCAAGATTTCATTTCTTTCTATGGCAACTTTTTTTTAAAGATTTTATTTATTTATTTGTTTGACAGAGATCACAAGTAGGCAGAGAGGCAGGCAGAGAGAGGGGGGAAGCAGGCTCCCCGCTGAGCAGAGAGCCTGATGCGGGGCTCGATCCCAGGACTCTGGGATCATGACCTGAGCCGAAGGCAGAGGCTTTAACCCACTGAGCCACCCAGGCACCCCTGAACCACATCTTCTTTATCCATTCATCTGTTGAAGGGCATCTCAGCTCTTTCCACAGTTTGGATATTGTGGATATTGTTGCTATGAACATTGGGGTGCATGCGGCCCTTCTTTTCACTGCATCTGTATCTTTGAGCTAAATGCCCAGTAGAGTGATTACTGGGCCATAGGATAGCTCCATTTTCCACTTTTTGAGGAACCTCTGCGTTGTCTTCCACAGTGGCTGTACCAACTTGCATTCCCACCAACAGTGTAAGAGGGTTCCGCTTTTTCCACAACCACTCCAGCATTTGTTGTTTCCTGTCTTGTCGGTTTTTGCCATTCTAACTGGTGTAAGGTGGTATCTCAATATAGTTTTGATTTGAATCTCCCTGACGGCGAATGGTGATGAACATTTTTTCATATGTTTGTTAGCCATTTTTATGCCTAATTTAGAGAGTGTCTGTTCATGTCTTCTATCCATTTTTTGACGTTATGATTTGTTTGTTGAGGATTGAGTTTGAGAAGTTCTTTATAGATCTTGGATACCAGCCCTTTATCTGTAGTGTCATTTACAAATATCTTCTCCCATTCCATGGGTCTCTTTTTTTGTTGACTGTTTCCTTTGCTGTGCAGAAGCTTTTTATCTTGGTGAAGTCCTAAAAGTTCATTTTTGCTTTTGTTTCCCTTGCCTTTGAGACGTGTCTTGAAAGAAGTTGCTGTGGCTGATGTTGAAAGGTTACTGCCTATGTTTCCTCTAGGATTTTGAGGGATTCCTGTCTCACACTGAGGTTTCATCCGTTAGATTTTAAGCTAAAGACTGTAGTTAAAGATACAGAAGGACACTATATCAAGGGTCTATCCAACAAGGGGATCTAACAATTGTAAATATCTATGCTCCCAACATGGGAGCAATCAAGTATAAAAGGCAACTGTTAACCAAAATAGACATATTGATAATAAAACATTAATAGCAGGAGACCTCAACACTCCACTCACAACAACAGACTGATCCATCTAAGCAGAAAATCAACAAAGGAACAAGAGTTTTGAATGACACACTGAACTAGATGGACTTCGTAGATACATACAGAACATTCCACCCTAAAACAACAGAATACTCATTCTTCTCAAGTGCACATGGAACTTTCTCCAGGATAGACCAGATTCTGGGTCACAACTTAGGTCTCAACCAATACCAAGAGACTGAGATTATTCCCTGAAATTTCTCAGACCACAGGGCTTTGAAACTGGAACTCAATCACGAGAAAAAACTTGGAAGTAATTCTTCTTATGTTTCAGAGTGAGTGGACAGGCCCAGCAGAAATGATGCTTCCTTGGAGATGCAACGGGGGTGGGAGTTAAGGTGGTAGGAAAAGTAAAAATGAAAGAAGATGGGATCGGGAGGGAGACAAACCAAAAGAGACTCTTAATGTCATAAAACAAACTGAGGGGGGTTGGGGGGGAGAGGGGTTGGGAGAGGGTGGTGGGGTTACATTATATGTTTAAATAAAGCTTAAATTAAAAAAAATTATGCTTCCTGCCTGCCTGGGGCCTCTGCTTTCTGCACTGGACCCCTCCCCCCATCTTAAGGTCTTCATGGTGATTCTCCATTTGGGAGCCCCAGGCCAAGAAGGATCTGCAGTTGGGGGCTGTGTCCCATCTCCTGAGCTCTGGACACCTGGGGGTGGTTGGCTTGTGGCCTCATTCTGCACCAGCTTTCACTAAGAGCTACTGAGCTGGAGAAAGAAATGGGTTCATCAGGACCCAAGAAATTTTGGGGTCAAATGAGGTCTGCTCCAGAAATGACTCCTTATTCCAACGCTTTATTGATGGAATTGTAAACTTAGTCCAAATACACAGTGCAGTGTGGACTTCAGAAGTTGTATTTGCTAAGGGTATGTGGTTGGCTCAGTTGGTGAAATGAGCAACTCTTGATCATGAGGTTGTGAGTTTGGGTCCCAAGTTTGGTGTAGAGATTACTTAAAAAAGTAATAAAATCTTAAAAAAAAAAAAAAGAAGTTGTGTGTGCTTGCTTCCAACAATAAGCATCATTCTTCCTCTTTCCAGAGAGGAAGTGGGTTTTATGTCCTAGAGATCACTCTCCCAGGCATTTACCTGAGCAAAATGAAGACCATAGCTTTACACAATCTCTGTGTAAGTGTTTAGAGCAGCTTTTTTCATAATGGAAAAAAATTGGAAACATGCAAAATGCCCAGTGATAAGTGAATGGTTGAACAAACTATGGTACATTCCTATCAGGAAATACTATATAGCAATAAAAAGGAATAACTTATTGACATGTGCACAACTTGTGAGATTCCAAAGGCATTATGTGGAGTGAACAAAATCACTTTCAAAATCTCCATACTGTGGGACTCCACTTCCACAACATTCTCAAAGTTATAGAGAACAGATCGGCATGTGCCAGAGGTTTGGATGGTGGGGCTGGCTGTCACTAAGAGAGGCTAGCACAAGGATAAGCTCTACGGCCAAGGAATTGCTCTGTACTCTGAATATGTGAGTACATGAGCAGATCAACACACACAAAAGCTGGGAATGTTACACGGTTGAGACACTTGATGTAATAAGCACTGGGTGTCATATATTACTGATGAATCACTAAATTCTACCCCTGAAACTAACACTACACTATATGTAAACTAACTTTAATTTAAATAAAATCTTGAAGGAAAAAAGGATTGAGTATAAAACACAATGTCATTGCCATTATAATGGCATTATAAAAGCAATATATAATGATAACTGATTATGACATTATCTAAAATTAAAATGTTAAGGGGGTGGGGTAGAAATATGTACATGTGGTGCCATGTACACCATAGTAACAGAGCATTGCATCCCCATCATCCAGAGTGGTAAGTCAGTAAATAATGCCTATGGGTGAAAAGTCAAGAAGAGACAATATATGTTCACTCTATGAGATCTGGGTATAGAATCTAGAGAAAAATTATCAATTAAAGGAGTGGAAAATAGCGGGAGGTCGGGGGACTCCAGTTTTCATATGTAGAAAGTATAGAACTATTTGCCTATTGAAGTGTGTGCATGTGTAACTTTAATGAAGGTAAAAACTAACCTAGGTGAGATGATTGATGTTGTAAGAGTTACACAGAAGAGAATGTCCGTACATAGTCTGAGTGTGATAAGCTTAATGGATAGAAGATCAATGTTCAAAACTCAATTACATTCTTATACAGCAGTCCCAAACACATAATCATAATTTTTAAAGATTCCATACACCATAAAGTATTAAAGATAGCTCTAAGAAGGGATGCATAAGACCATCATGGGACTAAGAAGCCCTGTAAACTGATGAACTGAAAGTCATCAAAGAAAACCTAAAACACCTGATGTCTGTGAGTGGCAAAACTCAATATCAGAAGGATGTCCTTTTGCCCACATGAATATACAAAGTGAAAGCAATCAAATCATAATTTTAAGAGGGCTTTTAATGAAAGTTGGCAAAGGGATTCTAAAATGCATCTGGGCCAAGGAGAGCCATAGCAGTTCTGAGCAACAAGACGAGGTGGGAAGTTTTGCCCAAAAGAGGGACTGAAACATATTATAAAGCTGTTCTAACTGGGACAATTTTCTTTTCTTTTTTAAATACATTTTACATCAACAAAACTCTCATTGATGCTCATAGATGTTCTTCGGAGCTCTGATGAAATCTTTTTTATGCACATAAAAAATGTGATTGTCCGTCTTCTTGCTGCTTTGTTGTTAGAGTTCTTTAAATATTCTCTCAGGCATTGCAAACTTCTTCTTAGAGGGCCAGACAGTAAATGCCTTATGGCTGCCGGCCTTCAGGTCTAGGCTGCAATCACTTCTCTCTGACATCTCAGCCTGAAAGAAGCCACCGATTATAAACGTGATTAGTACAAACAGGTAGTTGTCCCCGATCCAAGTCCTTCATTAGATTTCACGTGACAATTATTCTCTCCTAGTTGGTAACCTTCCTTTTCTTTTTATTAACAGTATCTTTTGAAGAATAAAAGTTTTAAAGCTTCATGAAGTCAAATGGATCAATGTTTTCCTTTATAGACTGTTTTCCCCCTGTCTTATCTATGAAGTGTCTGCCAACTGAAGACCAAAAAGATTTAGTTTTGTTGTTTTTCCCCCCCAACAGTTTCTTCTAGAAACTTCATCATTTCAGATTTTATATTTAGGTATGATCCATCTGATCCTATTAACTTGTTCTTAATATTTTTGTGTGTTGTTCAGTAATATTGATATTAGGTAATATTATTTTAGGAAGGAGATTATGCTGAGTGAAATAAGTCAAAAAGAGAAGGTCAATTATCATATGGTTTCACTTATTTGTGGAACATAAGGAAGAACATGGAGGACATTAAGAGAAGGAAGGGGAAAATGAAGAGGGCAGAGAATCAGAGGGAGAGAGGACTATGGACTCCGGGAAGCAAACTGAGGGTTATAGAAGGGAGGAGGGTGGGGGATGAGTGAGCCCAGTAATGGGTATTAAGGAGGGCACATATCACATGGAGCACGGGGTATTATATGCAAACAATGAATCATGGAACACTGCATCAGAAACTAATGATGTATTGTAAGGTGACTAACATAACACAATAAAAAAAGAAAATATTAAATTTTGTGTATAAAGAAATAGTTAAGAGTCTTCTTTTTTTAACAAAGGAGTATCTAATTGTTTCGTGGTCATTTGTTGAAAAGATGATCCTTTCCACATTGAATTGTTTTGGAACCTTTGTCAAAAATCACTTGGCCAACTACGTATTATGTATGGGTCTTTTTCTTTTTCCATGCAAAGGCATATTTTATTTTTAGAATATTTTTTAAAGTTTTTATTATTAAAGTTGTCATACAGTGCTGTATTAGTTTTAAATGCACAACATAGTAATTTGAAAGCTATATGCATTGGGCAATGTTCACCACAGTAAGTGTAATCACCCTCTGTCACCACACAACATTATTCCAGAACTGTTGACTGTATTCCCCTGGGTTGTACTCTCATCCTCATGACTTACAGGGTGAGGACGTTTTTTTAAATAAGTTTTTAATTATATTATGTTAGTCACCATACAGTACATCATTAGTTTTTGATGTAGTGTTCCATGATTCATTGTTTGCATATAACACCTAGTGCTCCATGCAATCCATGCCCTCCTTAATCCCTAACACCGGACTCACCCATCCCCCCACCCGTCTCTCTTCAGTTTGATTCCCAGAGTCCATAGTCTCTCATTGTTCATCTCCCCCTCTGATTCTCCACCCCCTTCATTTTTTCCTTTCCTTCTCTTAATGTCCTCCATGCTATTCCTTATATTCCACAAATAAGTGACACCATATGATAATTGTCTTTCTCTGTTTGACTTATTTCATTTAGCATAGGCTCCTCCAGTTCCATCCATGTTGATGCAAAACTTGGGTATTCATCCTTTCTGATGGCTGAGTAATATTCCATTGTATATATGGACCACATCTTCTTTACCCATTCATCTGCTGAATGGTATCTTGGCTCCTTCCACGGTTTGCCAAAATGCTCAACAAGATCCTAGCTAATAGGATCCATCAGTACATTAAAAGGATTATCCATCACCACCAGGTGGGATTTGTCCCTGGGGACAAGGGTGGTTCAACATTTGCATCAATCAATGTGACAGAACATATAAGTAAGAGAAGAGACAAGAACCACATAGTCCTCTCATTTGATGCAGAAAAAGCATTTGACAAAATACAACATCCTTTCCTGATTAAAACTTTCAGAATACAGGGACAGAGGAAACATTCTTCAACTTCATAAAAACCATCTATTTAAAGCCTACAGTGAATATCATTCTCAATGGGAAAAGCTGAGAGCCTTTCCCTTAATTAAGATCAGGAACATGACAAGGATGCCCACACTCAAAACTGTTATTCAACATAGTACTGAAAGTCCTAGCAACAGCAATCACTTCATGGTCAAATAATGTTCAACAAAGCAAGAAAAAATATTCAATGAAAAAAAGACAGTCTCTTCAATAAATGGTGCTGGGAAAATTGCACAGCCATATACAGAAGAATGAAACTCGGCCATTCTCTTACACCATAAACAAAGATAAACTCTAAAAGGATGAAAGACCCCAGTGTGAGACAGAAATCCATCAAAATCCTAGAGGAGAACACAGGCAGTCATCTCTTCAACATCAGCCACAGCAACTTCTTTCGAGACACATCTCCAAAGGCAAGGGAAACAAGAGCAAAAATAAACTTTTAGGACTTCACCAAGATAAAAAGCTTCTGCACAGCAAAGGAAACAATCAACAAAAAAAGAGACAACCCATGGAATGGGAGAAGATATTTGTAAATGACACTACAGATAAAGGGCTGGTATCCAAGATCAATAAAGAACTTCTCAAACTCAACCCCCAGAGAACAAATCATCGCGTCAAAAAATGGGCACAAGACATAAACAGACACTTCTCCAAAGAAGACATACAAATGGCTAAGAGACACATGAAAAAATGTTCATCATCATTAGCCATCAGGGAGATTCAAATCAATAAAATGGCAAAACCTGACAAGACAAGAAACAACAAATGCTGGAGTGGTTGTGGAGAAAGGGGAACCCTCTTACACTGTTGGTGGGAATCCAAATTGGAGGAACCGCTTTGGAAAACAGTATGGAGCTTCCTCAAAAAGTTGAAAATAGAGCTACCCTATAACCCAGCAATTGCATTGCTGGGTATTTACCCCAAAGAAACAGATAGAGTGAAAAGAAGGGCCATATGCACCCCAATGTTCAAGGCAGGGAAGTTTTGAAAGAGATAGAGAAGTAGTTCAATGGCAATAGGACCACCAAAAAGAATCACACATTCATCTAGTGGCCTGCTCTATGGCAAAGGCAGCTGTCTGATCAGTAAGTTCTGGACAATTTATCCCAATGGGAGAAAAAAAAAATAAGATCCCTACCATCTCTAATACACACAAGCACAGAGCTCAGAAGAATAAAGCTAGATCAAAGGTATAAATGGAAAGAGCAAAACTTCATAAAAAATTGAAAGTGATTTTATATTACAAAAGCTCCCAAAGGATACTAAAACTGTTGCTGCGTGGACCACAGCAGAGGAACTGGAGGGACGCTCCCATGTGAGCCCATGGACACAGATTGAGAAATGCTTGTTGCAAAGCTATATTACCCAAACAGCAGACAGAGCTTTCATACAATCCTGAGAAGAATTTCTAAGTTGTAGCATATTCTTATAACAGAGAGTTACAGAGTCATGGAAAATTGACAAAATGGAGTTATGTACAGCAACATGAAAAAATCCCACACACTGTGTTGAGCATAAAAAAATAGAAGTTCCAGAATACTGTATACATATAACAGCATTTACATAAAATTTAAAATGTGCAAAGTAATATTTCATATTGCTTAAGGAATTATAGTATGTTATAAAATTATGAAATCTAATTTGAGAATAATAAACACCAAATTCAGAATGGTGTTTTTAAAAGAAACAGAGGATCATAATGGCAAAATGTTAATATTTTGCAAAACTTGAGAACATACTTTGTGGCAGGCACTCTCAAGATGAGATTGATGGTGCAAATCAGAAAACTTACCCCTACTCACTGCAGCCCAGCCCCTCTGTCTGAGTTCTGAACTCTCCCACAGCCACGATCAACTTTGCCACTACTTAAAGCCTTCCAGTCCTTCGTCAACTCCATTAGTAAAGTTTAGCATTACTTTTCCTATTTATTAAAAAATAACTCCTATGAAATTTGACATATGAAACAGTATATGGGGGCACTCTCTAGAGTTTGGAGCTCAAATCTTTGACCTTCATCCCACCTTCACACCTTGGACCCCACCCAGGATTCCAAGGGACTTCACTGAAAAACCTTCAAACCCCTGGCCACTGCAGGGTGTATGAGAGCTGGAAGCTTCTGAGATCTCGCTCAGACATTTAGAGAAAACAGCAGTGTTCTCAAACTTTTCTTGAGGCTGTGTGAAATAATGGGCTCACCTTGGACCACTGTGGCCAGCCCACAACCATGACATGACTTCACTCTCTATGTACTAAGTTCTACCTCCAACTCACCTGTTACAGGTTCTGCCGCCTGCAGATGTACGTGACCATGAAACTCATCACCAGCAGCACCTTGAAGCCCAGAAGGAAAGCCACAAAGATAAGGGCAGGCATCTGTGGACCTAAGTACCAATGGGCAGAAGGAGACAGCAAATGGTGCTCTGTGAGTTTAAAGACCTCACTCCACTTACGAGACAAAGGTGACCCAGTAGCTTTGAGCAATAGAGGTGAGCTTACCTAAGCTTCCCATGGGCTTGTATGCACCGTGGGCTGCTCTGGACAGTATGAGGTTTGCCTGGATGGGAGGTTGTGCCTCATGCTGCACCTTACAGGTGAGTACCCGCTCAGACTCCTGCCCCGACACATTCACTAAATGCGAGCTTTCCAAGGTGTAGGTCCCATCGCTATTCTGCTTGGATGTAAGATGCTCAGCTCCCTTGAAGGTATGACAGTTCTCTATCCAGGTGAGATGCACACTCTGTGGATAGAATCTCTGCACGTGGCAGGTAATAGCCACCAAGTCCAAGGAGAATGAAGCCTGGGAAGCTGTCACTGTAGGGGGAACTGACACAGTCCAGAGAAAGCAGACAATTACTATAGGAAGTCCACTGTGGGAGCCCAGGAGCTCCTTGAAGATGGGTCCCCTGCCCAGGACCTGCCCCAGAGGAGGACTCAGGACCCAGTAACAGGTGCATGCATGAGTAAATGCAGGGCTGAAGGAGAGTGCATTGAGTGAATGCATGCTTGATGTGTGGATCCATGCACATGCATGGATGCATGGATGCATGAATGCATGGATGAAAGAATGATGGGATTGAGGGAAGTTATCCAAATCTCTCTCTCTCTTTCTCTGTTTTTTTCCACTTTCACTACGAAAGATGCAAAGATAAACATTAAATTCTATTTAAGAGCCTACAAGTCAGCTGCCTCATTCTATGGCTTGATAATAATAAGATTTGAAGATGCACAGATTCTATGTGGTTATGAGTCCAAGCCACTGAGATTTTACACAGGAAGGAACTAGGGCTTGGAGAAGTTCAGGAACTTGCCCAGGGTCACAAGGGGCAAAGCTGGGATTACACCAGATATAGCATATTTTACCATCATTTTCTCAACTTTAAGACTATCTGTGTTTGTGATCCTGGCTTCTGAAATTATGATCTAACA